>ML776620.1:938212-964231 GCA_009831015.1 Picea engelmannii | reverse complement strand
ACAGATCTATCCTCTACACATCCACATAGGAATATGCTCAACAAAGACAAGCTCTAATCTAATTTGAACCATTGTTTGGATAATTCATAACAATTATAGTTTTGCAGTCCCACACTTCGCAACTCCGCACGTCCAATAGTTCCATTTCACATATTATAACCAACAATGTAATTTGCTTGATAACTAAATAGTTTATGCCAAGTTCATTCTTGAACATTTTGAAGTCTTTGCAGTGAAAGCATTTTGCATAAGATTTTGTAAAAAATAGGAAGAAAGGTAATTTGTTCAATGTCGAAGAAAGATTTGTAAATAAGTGAAGTGTTCGACATATATATCTTCGGCACAACCATATTTTATGTGCGTCAACACAGGCATATGCACTGTACATTCAACATAATCTAGCTTGAACCATTGTGTTGTTGATCCATATCATCCATCCTTGTTCGTTCCCACAGTTTTCAACTCTGTATTTCGAATAGTTCAATAGTATCGATTTTGACCAACCATGTAATTTGCATGATAATTAAATGATCTATGGAAATCTCATTTTCTAAGTTTGGAGCACTCAGCGTGGAGACAATGTTTATTATGAAAAATAACTATATAAAGTAAACAAAATGCTTCTATGCAAAGTAAGCGCACATTAGAATTGTGGAAAGAAAATCATATCCCTTGCATGTCTGTACAGGAATATCCTTCGTACATCCAAGATTCAATCTAATTTGAAACCTTGTGCAGATAATTGATATCACTCATCATCCCACACTCTTGCTCTTTGCAACTACGCACTTTTATCAGTTCACAAAATTCTTTTATGCATATGCTTAGCTAAAAGAATATTGTAAAACATGTATATTTACCAGACATATATTTGTTGCGTAGAGAGACTTCATCCCGACAGATATATCCTCTGCACATCCACATCGGCATATGCTCCACACAGACAAGATCGAGTGTAATTTCAACCCTTGTGTGGATAATTCATAACAGTTATCCCCCTGCACTACTGCACATCACAACTCTGCACGTCTAATAGTTCGATCACACATATTATGACCAATAATGCAATTTGCTTGATAACTCACTGATTTATGCCAATTTCGTTTTTAAACATTTTGAAGTCTTTGCAGTGAAAACATTTTGCATAAGATTTTGTAAAAAATAGGAAGAGAGGTAAATTTTTCAATGTTGAAGACAACTTTGTAAATAAGTGAAGTGTTCGACATATATATCTTTGACAGAGATATATCTTCAAGATACTCATATTGTCTGCACAACCATATGTTCTGGGCATCTGCACAAGCATATCCATCGTAAAACCATCAAAATCTAGTTTGAACGGTTGTGTTGTTGATTCATATCTCTCATTCTTCTGGTTTCCTACATTTTGCAACTTCGTACTACAAATAGTTCAATAGTACTAAATTTGGTTAGCGATGTGATTTGCATGATAATTGATTGATTTATGGCAATCTCATTTATATGTTTGCAGTACTCACTTTGGATACTTGTATTTATTTTAAGTAACAATGTTCATTATAAAAATAGGTATATAAAGAAAAAGAAAATGCTTCTACGCATATGTTTAACTTAAAAAATATTGTTGCATTGAATTTATTTCAAGTAACAATGTTTATTATAAAAAACAACTAAAAACATCTAGCATATAACTTGGTAAAATGAATTATTTAGAGGTAAAGATACATAGGAAGCAATACATGTAACATGTATCGAAGTGGAGCTATGGAGGAAACAATGCAAAGTGTTAAGATGCCATGATGTGCGGGAGACACTATAAATTGTGTTCAACTTAGGTTTTACAAAAAGAAAATAGGGTAGAGTTTCCTGGATTGAAAAGGTTCATTGTGCACAATGTTGAAATTAACAATAGTATATGACAATTTGGTTACCAATACACTTGTTTCTTTCACCAAAGTTCATACAAGACCATCTACTTATAATAGAAGAGATGGAAAGTCCAAAAGAAGAGGAATTGTGAAACTTGGAAGTTAACACAATTAAAAGAAAGACAAAAAATTATGATCATGGTCAGAATTAAAACAAAACTTGACAATGGAGCAGTTCGGTTAACTAAGCATAGACAAGGAAATAAAGTCTTGAGAAAGGACCTGGCACTATGTTATTGAGTTTTTATAGTATGATAGAAGGTTTGCTAAGCATTGCATAGACACAAACATATCATTTTGCGGAATGAAATTCCATTGCTACATTTGCATAGAACAAACTATTTCATTGAAAAATGATAAATACTTTGAACTTAAAACAATTAAATCCAAAACCATAAATTCTGATCGTGTTCAGAATTGAAACAATACCCGACAATGGACTATGTTGTTTAAGGTATAATACATATAAGATAAAAGATAAAATATATAAAGAAATTTAAATATGCGTTAAATTGTTAGTAATGAAGCACATATCAATGAAAAATATTAAAAAGAAGATAAAAGATAATATACATAAATAAATTTAAATGTCTGTTAAATTGTTAGTAACAAAGTACATATCAATTAAAAATATTAAGAATAATGTTTATAAAGGATAGATTTGCAAGTATCCCTTGATAATATAATAATGTTTTCATAAATGTTAATATGGTTAAGAGATATATATAAACATGAATGTAATGTAACACAATAAAAAAAAAAAAAACATATTTAATAAACAAAGAAAGGTCCGAGAAATGACCTGACACTATTTTATAGAGTATTTACAACATTATACCAAATTTACTAACCATAGCATAGAGGTCAAAAGATTAGTTGACAGAATCAAAGTCAGTGGCTAAATATGCATGGAACAAAACACGATATTTTATTGAAAAAAGATAGAGAGTGTGTTGATTATTTGGGCTAGTTTTCATTGATGTCAACCCTTGAAGAAAGTCTGGTAGTGAATTCTGGTAGCACAAAGGTTTGGGTAATGGACCCAAGTTTGTTTGATGTGTAATGGTATGCGTTTTAATATATTTTAAGGTAAGACTATTCTATATGGATAGTACATGTCATGTCATTTCCGATGGTATGTGGAACGTCACATAACTCCTCACGGTTAGAGATTTATGGCCATGTAAAGTTGGAGAACCCTCATGAATCATCTAGAAGCCCCAAAAGGTCAAAGTAGTCAAAGTGGTTGCAAAGAAGAAATTATTTAAATAATAAAGTGAAGTGATGAGTGTACTATAAGTCAGAGTTGATACAAAATAAATTATTCAAATAATAAAGTTAATGGATAAATTACTAAGTGGACAGTGGTTAGAAGTGGGTTAGCCCTAAAAAAAGGAAAGTGGTTTAAGAGATTTTAGAAGGTAAATAATAAAATGAAGTGATGAGTGTACTATAAGTAAAAGTGGATACAAAATAAATTATTTAAATAATAAAGGTAATGGAGAAATTACTAAGTGGATAAGTGGTTAGAAGTGGGTTAGCCCTAAAATAAGGAAAGTGGTTTAAGATGGTTAGAAGGTAACCCCTTGAGGAAGCTACATAAAAGTATAAATAAGAGACAAGGGTCTCTCATTTTAATTAAACTTGAGCATATTGAATATATACAAGTGACTGAGGTAACCAAATGATATGTAAGCCGAATTTCATAGGGACGGTGAAGTAAATAAGGCCGAAATTCAAGGGAGGATAAATTCTTTTGATGATGCTTTCTAAGGTATGTTATTTACATGTCATCTCACCATTTTTGAAATAAATTTGTTTCTAGAATAATTCAGATCGTGAAATCTGTAGGTCGTTGAGGAAACATATCCAAGTAGCTGTGATAAAAATTTCATCTTGTGAGTCGTTGTATTTTTGGAGTTACACTCTGTGGAAAATAGGGTTTGTGGCTAGTCCTGAAACTAGTCTAAAACAAGTGTTTCAGGTAAAAACGTCATAACTTCTTCATAACATATCCAAATTCAGTAAGAAAAAATGCATTGGTTAGAGTACAATATGTATTATGTTGTTTACCATTTCAGATCTATACAACAAATATTACGTGCGGGGAATTCTCTACAATTTCGATCTCTAGAATAATCCATAATTCAACAAGGTATGCCAATTTTTCTATAACTCCTTTTATGAGAGGTTCCAAGTAGTGAAATATGGAGGAATTTCATAAAATACACTGAAGAAAATTATGTACCATTTTTAGATCTTTATTCATTACAGGTACATATTTATGATTATTGCAAGTTAGGGTTGTTGACGAATCCAAAATTAGTCATGTGAGACTAAAGTAAAGTTTGATAAAATGCTAGTCTCTTTTTGTTAAAGGTAATGAAGGTTTGCAGGTATGTGATCATATACACTAGGTCTATTACAGAGTTACAAATCATATTTGGATGATGAATTGATGAGGGATTTTGGTTGAGGTATGTTATAGATAGAGGTTGCATAACAGTGAGGTTGTGGCACATGGTTTGATGTAATGGTTATGGTATTTGGTTATGGATAGTGTGATTTATTGCTAGAGAACTTTTGATGCTTATATTGGTATATGTATTTGGTATAAGGTTGAGGTACAGGTTGGTGCATGGTTGATGCACTTGTTTGTTGTACAGGCTGATTACAGGTTGTTTGGTTGAGGTTGGTGCATGGTTGATGCACTTGTTTATGGTACAGGTTGGTTACAGGTTGATTGGTATAGGTTTACAACAATATATCTCACAGTGATACTTTGATAGTGGTTCCCTCATTCTACTTTTATTTCAGGGAAGTTGGACAGGGCAAGAACGGGTGGTTGTATCCACCTTCCAGTTGTAGTCGGAGAGCAAAGGGGGTTGTAGCCTCCTTCTGGTTGTAGCCGGAGAACATAGGGGGTTGTAGCCTCCTTCTGGTTGTAGCCAGAGAATTGGGGAGTTGGATATTCCCTCAGGTTGTAGCTTGAGAAACTAGGGGGTTGGAGCCTCCTTCCAGTTTCAACTCAAAAACAAAGGAAGTCGGTGCTTCCAATGAATGTAATTCTTAAAGACATATAAGAAAAATCATTCCGTGGTTTTCTCCCGCTTTGGGTTTCCACGTAAAAATAATGGTGTATTGTGTATGTGTATGATTTCTCAATTGTTCATTGTTTATTTACTCTGCAACTATTGAATGATAATGCTACATTGATATAACACTTGCATTTTGTGGTAAAAAAGGATTATATTTCTCTATTACTGATTTTTCATTTTGTGGTTGTTCATGATAGTACAATGACATATGAATCAAAATTATGGACAATTGTGTAGCAGAGTCTTGGACAGTATGGACAGAGATGGATTCCTAAGAACACTTAGCAGGTTTGGAAAGATATATGACAATGGATGAGAGCACGGATTCCAAATTGATAGATATTTTTTTTTGGACACATACAATGAATACAACAGTTCACATTTAAAATAGAGCAATGCTCAAAAACAACAATGACAAAACTCCCTACGAGCTACGGAAAGGAAGGGCATACATCAACCTTTACATCAAGGTAACTCAAGGTAGTATTTTATTAATTGAAATTTATGTTGATGATATTGTTTTTGGAAGTACTAATGACAGGTTAAGCCAGAAATTTGCAAAGGACATGCAAAATGAATTTGAAATGTCAAAGAAACTGAGGAATTGTTTTCCCCTCAAACTAAGTATATCGGAGAAAGGATAAAGAGGTTTAGAATGTAAGATTGAAAACTAGTTACCACTCATATGAAAACCAAGTGCAAGTTAAGCAAAGATGATGATTCAAAGTCTATAGACCAGAGGCAATAAAGGTCAATGACTAGTATCTTACTATATGTGACAACATTCAGATCATATGTAATGCAGGCAGTTGGATAGGTGGCATGATTTCATGAAGCACCAAAGGAATCGCATGTATTAGTAGTGAAGAGGATTTTCAGATATCTCAAAGGAACAAAAGATTTTGGATTATGGTATCCAAAAGGAAAATATATATCACTTATTGCCTACACAGATGTAAATTGGGAAGGTTGCATTGATGACCGACAGAGCACTAGTGGAGAAACGTTCTACTTGGGTGAGTGTCTAGTATCATGGCTAAGCAATAAAAAATTATTAGTATCCTTATCTACAACCGAGGCAAAGTATATTGCAACAACAATATGTCGTACATAGGTTATATGGATGAAAAAAACTCTGACAGATATACAGGATGAGTATGATGATCCCATTCCAATCTATTGTGATAATACAAGTGCCATCAGTATCTCAAAGAAACCAGTGATGCACTCCAAAACGAATTACATTCCAATCAATTATCACTTTCTACAGGAACATGTTGCAGAGAAGAACATCTGAGTTGAATATGTGGGAATAAAATAACAAGTGGCATACATCTTTAAAAAACCGCTTCCAAGAGAATCCTTTGAGTATCTTCACCAGATACTCGTAGTAATTTCTACTCCAAAATGAATTCTTTTGAATGCTTATCTTATATGTATTAGATGTACAAGAAGAAGAACCATAAAGAGGATAGTTTAGTTTGGGAGATCAGTTTCAGGATTAGTTTAGTCAAAGGGACTAGCCTCAGATGGAAATATACCTTTTCCATTGATGACAAAGGGAAAACGATTTATCAGATGCAAAGGTAATTGCTTGGAAAAAGATCACAGAGGCATGGTTCTAGGGGGAGAATGAGTGATATGACTTCAATATTTCATCATAGTGTTTCCATAAATGCAAAAGGGGGATATTGTTTATTATTTGGATTGGTTGTCATTGATGTCAACCCTTTAAGAAAGTCTGGTAGCACAAAGGTTTGGGTAATGGACCCAATTTTATTTGATATATAATGGTATGAGTTTTAATATATTTGAAGGTAAGACTATTCTATATGGATAGTACATGTCATTATGTTTTTGATGGTATGTGGAACATCACATAAGTCCTCACGATTAGAGAGTTATGGCCATGTGAAGTTGGAGAACCCTCATTAGTCATCTAGAATCCCCAAAAGGTCAAAGTAGTCAAAGTGGTTGCAAAGAAGAAATTGTTTAAATAATAAAGTGAAGTGATGAGTATACTATAAGTCAAAGTGGATACAAAATAAATTATTTAAATAATAAGGTTAATCGATAAATTACTAAGTGGACAAGTGGTTAGAAATGGGTTAGCCCTAAAATAAAGAAAGTGGTTTAAGAGATTTTATAAGGTAAATAATAAAGTGAAGTGATGAGTGTACGATGAGTCAAAGTGGATACAAAAGAAATTATTTAAGTAATAAAGTTAATGGATAAATTATTAAGCAGACAAGTGGTTAGAAGTGGGTTAGCCCTAAAATAAGGAAAGTGGTTTAAGATGGTTAGAAGGTAACCCCTTGAGGAAGCTACATAAAAGTATAAATAAGAGGAAATGGTCTCTCATTTTAATTACACTTGAGAATATTGAATATATACAAGTGACTGAGGTAACCAAAGGATATTTAAGCCAAATTTCAGAGGGAAGGTGAAGTAAAGAAGGACAAAATGCAAAAATTCTTTTGATGGTGCTTTCTAAGGTATGTTATTTATAGGTCATCTCACCATTTTCGCAATAAACATTTTTCTATTATGATTCAGACCGAGAAATTTGTAGGCCATTGAGGAAACATATCGAAGTAGTTGTGATAAACTTTTTAGCTTGTGGGTCATTGTATTTTTGTTGTTAAACTCTGTGGAAAATAGGGTTTGTGGCTAGTCTTGAAACTAGTCTAAAACAAGTGTTTCAGGTAAAAATGTCATAACTTCATCATAACAGATCCAAATTCAGTAACAAAACATTTATTGGTTAGAGTACACTATGTCGTATGTTGTGTACCATTTTCAGATCTATACAACAAATATTCCATGCAGGGTATTCTCTACAAGTTCGATCTCTAGAATAAGCCATAATTCAACAAGGTATGCCATTTTTTGTATAACTCCTTTTTTGAGAGGTTGCAAGAAGTGAAATATGGAGGAATTGCATAAAATACACTGAAGAACATTGTGTACCATTTTCATATCTTTATTCATTATAGGTACATAGTTATGATTATTGCAAGTTAGGGTTATTGACTAATCCAAAATTAGTCATGTGAGACTAAAGTAAAGTTTGATAAAATGCTAGTCTCTTGTTGTTAAATTTAAGGAAGGTTTGCAGGTATGTGATCATATACACCAACTCTATTAGAGAATTACAAATCATATTTGGATGATGAAATTGATGAGGGATTTTGGTTGAGGTATGTTATAGATAGAGGTTGTATAACAGTGAGGTTGTGGTACATGGTTTGATGTAATGGTTATGGTATTTGGTTATGTATAGTGTGATGTATTGCTAGAGAAATTTTGATGGTTGTATTGGCATATGTATTTGGTATAAGGTTTAGGTACAGGTTGGTGCATAGTTGATGCACTTGTTTATGTTACAGGTTGATTACAGGTTGTTTGGTTGAGGTTGGTGCATGGTTGATGCACTTGTTTATGGTACAGGTTAATTACATGTTGATTGGTATAGGTTTACATAAATATATCTCACAGTGATAGTGTGATAGTGGTTCCATCATTCTACTTTTATTTCAGGGCGGTTGGATGGGGCAAGGACAGGTGGTTGTAGGCACCTTCCAGTTGTAGACAAAGAACATAGGGGTTTGTAGCCTCCTTCTGGTTGTAGCCAGAGAATTGGGGATTTGGATATTCCCTCAGGTTGTATCCCGAGAAACTAGGGGGTTGAAGCATCCTTCCAGTTGCAATTGGAAAACAAATGAATTTAGTGCTTCCAATGAAAGTAATTCTTAAAGACATATAAGAAAAAACATTATGTGGTTTAATTCTGCTTTGGGTTTCCACGTAAAAAAATTGGTGTATTGTGTACGTGTATGATGGTTCATTTGTTCATTGCTTATTTACTCTGCAACTATTGAATGATAATGCTACATTAATATAACACTTGCATTTTTTGGTAAAAGAAAATTATATTGCTCTATTACTGATTCTTGTTATAACCCTAAATTTCTCTACATATGCATACTTGTCCTTTGGCCCTCTTACTTTCTATTTTTGCCAAGCCATCACTAAGTTTCTCTTCTTAAAAACTCATTTTTTGAAGATGTATGCGCCCTGCACCAATACTGCCTGTGTACATACTCTTGCTGCACCACTAGATCCTGTGTACGTATGCATGTTGCATCATTACAACCCACATATACTTGAAAAATTTGCAAAAAATAAAAAAGTTGTAAGGAATTCGTTGAGATTACAGGCTATTGGGTAGTTTCCTAACTAATCCACTACCTATAGCTCATCACCAAAGAGAATAACCATCCTTTTCCCATATAAAAGGAGGTTTTGGGGTCTCATTCCACATATAGACATAAGAACAGTGAAAATCTACCCATTTCACATCCCCTCCTTGCCCCAAGAATTTGTATCCATTTTGTGAGAATTGCCTCAGAATTCCCCAATTTTCCCTTTTACCTCCATTATAAACCCATTTAATTTCCCAAGAAGAAGGTTGAGAGGAGAAAGATACATGGAGGTGCACTTGGAGCTTGGTGAAGAGGAGCTCAGACAAGGTTTGTGGAGTAGTAGCTGACATTGGTTGTAAGTGATCATTGTATTATCAATAAAAGAAGTACGTTTCCTGTCCCAAAACATGATATGTCGATTGTTTGCATTTGATTTATGTTTTTATTCTAACATCTAACCTATGATTTATATATGAAAAGAATGTTTGTAGTTTTCTGTTTATCTGTCTTTGAAGCAGGTCAACATTGGGAGGAGTTTTGCAGTCAACAAAGCTATCAAGCATGAGAGGATCATCATCAGACGCGGAGTAGAGGTATAATTACCTGATCCTTCTCATTTTTCTTTTCGTGTATGAGTTTGGGATATGTTTCGTGTAGTTAGAGAAGTAGGAGACTTTTAAACAGTGATTGATCTTTCTACATTGTAAACCCTGATGTAGCCATGGGGGGTTTTTCCCGCTAGCATAACTAGTGGCCATACTGGGGAAGCCTGTAGGGTTTTAGGGGATTTTGGGTGTCTGATTGGTTTTTCTGCCCTTTGAGTTTCTGTTGAGTCTTCTAAGTCTTTTAAGGGATTCTGGTCACCTTTAGGTGCCATACTAGTTTTCCTTGCCCTATAAGTCTGTATGGTTTCTTTCTTTTTTGGGGAAGTACAGAGGTGTACGCTCCCTACCCTGGGTCAGCCTGTGTACATACATGCCTTGTGTACTAAACAAACCGCGTACATACGCAGGCTGCTGAAACAAAAATAGTGTATTTGGTTCAAGAAATGAAAAAAAAGAAGAGGAAACCAACCTCTTTCCTGATTGAGGTTTATACTTCTCAGGGTTTCTTGATAGAGTTTAGAGTCTCTTTTTTTATAGCCATAGCTTGGGTTAGGTTTCAATTTACTTGCTTCTTTAGTTTTCTTGTGTTTTCTAACATTTTTAGCTTGATTGTTAAGAAAAATGAGTTGCATTTTGAATCGTGTATTCATCAGTTTCTTTTAACATCTTTTATTACTTCTACTTTGATTGGAAGAAAATATAAAAAAAATTACTTAGTTTGTTAGGTCTCTTTCTTTCTTTGCATTTTCTTTGCATTGTTATTTGAAAAAGAAAAAGAAATTAACATAGTGTCATGTTTTCTTCGCATGTTGAAAGAATTTCAAAAGAAAATATGAAACATAATCATTCTTTGCCAGTGTTCTTATAAGTTTCATTTTCTGCAAGAGTCTTAACAACATCAGTTGCACTACCACACCCTTTTTGAGTAAATCAAGCCTTTAAAATGAACGTTAAGTATAAAATTAAGTATACTTTTTTGTTTGTAGGGTCAACCAACTAGTTTAGGGTTAGAGCCTTGAATTTGGTTGGAGAGGAAACTCTTCAAGGCTTTTAGACAAACATCAGAGTTAGAGCTAGGGAGTGTTAAAGTCCAGTGACGTGAAATTTATATGGGACTCCCCTCTAACACAGAGGATAAACATGAGGTCGCGTGAGGAAAGGCAGTGGAGATAACCCCTCCAAAGCCGAACTAAACATAGTGGGGAACACATATTGAGGATTTGTTGTGGGATACTATCGCTCGCATTTTCCTATGGAGCATCGTGAACCTCAAATCTATTCGATATACTCAATTGTCTTCCGGACCACTTTCTTTCGATACCCTCTATAGGTTTTAAAATTTTTATCCTTCTCATTTTGTTCCACCTGACTGTCGATTGTACCTTCCTGGTGACTGTTTACGAGCTGACAACATAGTTTCCTTTATTCTAGGGACTTACACAGGTGACTACGGGGATATACCGCAGTACCTAGGGTAGATGTTGGGTCACACTTTGCAGAGTATACCCAAAGGGTGATTTCATATTCGAGTTGCACTTGCATCGGTTAGTTTCTCTAGGGTTGGTTGGCATAACTGTTCTTCCTACTAGATAGTCGTCTACTTGATTTTCCTTTAGGAATTTTTAGTGTGTGCTCTCTGCTCCCTAGTTTTCCATAGTGAGTTAATCAGTCATTGCTTTGGGTCTCTTACCTAATGTGGTAGATTGGACACTTTGTTGATTGTGAGGACTTTTCAGACTTCCGCTTAGAAATGTGGAGCCGCCTCTTTATACACTTTGTTTTGATAACACTGGTTAACCGGAATTAGTGTGTGAGACTTTTACAGACTTGAACAATCCCGCAAGGGGAGAACTTGTGCATAAGATATTCATGGCTAAATTTACTGAAAATACCAACCAAGGAACCCCTTCACAAAGGGATTCTTATGCTTTTCCTTTCTTCAGAAATGATGGTGTCCCTTTTATGCCCACTTTTAATATTCCTGGGTTGAATGTGGGATTATCGGTTTGGTTGGGTACCATTCCAAGTGTCCCAAATTCTCTTGACACTTCCCAGTTAAGCACCTTATGTCATGGGCATAATGTTGATGTTCCTCCATCAACAACGTCTTCTCCTCCTCCTTCTCCCATCTCTGGTTAAGGTACAATTACTAGTAACTGGAAGTCTAAATGAAATAGAAAGAGGAAGAATAGGAAGAAGAAATCACCAACCTCTGTGAGTCATGTTGGAGATAGGTCCTCAACCTATGCAAGTCATGTTGAATACCAACACCCAACCTCTGGAAGTCATGCTGGGGGCAAGCACCCAACCTCTGCAAGTCATGTTGGGGGAAAAAGTCCAGTGACTGCTAGTCATACTAGCAATAGGTATGTAGCCTCTGCGAGTCATGTTATCGACCCATCACCAACCTCTGCAAGTCATGTTGGAGATGTGCAACAATCCACTACTATTCATGTTGGGGGCATTGATTCTATTGAGAAACCTAGACAGATAGGAAGTAAGCCTAATTTTCCTTGTAAGCTTTGCAAGGGAGATAACCTTACTCATTTGTGCCCTAGAATTCCATAGGTACAAATATTATGGTCCCTGTCTGCAAGCTCTTATGATTCTAAGTCTTCTAAGGTTTCCTTGCAACCTATTCAGCCTGTGGTTGAGAAAGTGGTCATGCCGATGCGGTATTTGAATGATCCCACTCTTCTCTTGGAGAGTGTCAATTCTACCAACATGGTCGCGCCGAAACAATATTCGGCTGATCCCACTCCTCTTTTGGGGGGTGATGTGACTGTAAACCATGTTGTCTTGCATCCTATTCAGCTAGTGGTTGAGAAAGTGGTCACATTGATGCAGTCTTTGGCTAATCCCATTCTTCTCTTGGAGAGTTTCTATTCTACCAAAGTGGTCATGTTGATGAAATATTCATCTGATCCCACTCTTCTCTTGGGGAGTCATATGTCTACCGACTATGTTTTTATCATTTCCAATTCAATACTTTCAAAACAAGGGGTATTTCTGCTCACTTCAAGCAAACCCCCTCCAATTCCTAGGATGGTTTCCTTTGATTGGAATGATCTTGTTGAGCCTTGTATTCCTTCTTCTGCACCTTTCCAAATAAGGGTTGAAGTTAATTCAACAAAAAATTATCAATGTATTATGGATGAAGGAGCCTCTCCAAGTATTTTATCCTCCTTGGTTTGGAAAGTCTTTGGATCTCTTGAGATTGTGTCTACTTTGCATGAGTTGTTGGCTTTTAACAGATGTCCTAGTGAATATTTGGGGGTTCTTCCTCAGTTTCCTATCTCGTTAGGTGGGAAGACTGTCCTTGTTGATGTCATAGTGGTGTAAGGCCCGTTAGATTTCAATATGATTCTCGGGTGTGATTATGTATATGATATGAATTTTGTGGTGTCTACGCTCTTCTGGGTGATGCATTTCCCTCATAATGGAATCATTGTCACTATCGACCAACTAGCATCTAATAATCACCATCCTAATTCAACGTTATTTCATGATGCCCCTTTATATGCTCCTAGTGTTCGCGTAGACTCTACCCCACCACAAGTTAATTATGTGGCGTCTTATCCTTGATGTTCAATTACTTCTGATCAGGAACCTGTGCAATCATGTTTTCCTTCTCGATACTTGGTCTCAATAATTGATCCTTTGTTTTATCCAATGGGGGCATGCGAGCACTTGCTTCCCCCTCTTGGTACAAGTGATCTGGTCGTAATTACTTGAGAAAAGTATCCCCCTGGAGTCTTCTTTAAGCCCTTTTTAGACTCTCTAAACATGAAAATATTGTTGAGTGATCTTGTTGTCCTTCACGCTCACCAAAATCAAACTTGAAGGCATGTCTGTCCAGCTGTAGTTTACCCCTTTTTCGGTCCGAATGGTCAATTGTACGAACAAAGGTATACTCTAGGAACTTTGGTTCACTAGAAGAGTATTCTCAGGTATAAGTTTAACCCTTTTTCGGGCCTAAGGGACTAAATTTACAAAAAAGGAGCATTCTCCTTGGTTTTGGTTTATCAAATTTTTTGGAACTTGGAGATTACTTCTGAAAAAGGAACCCCAACATAGTCCATAGTTAAACTCTTTTCAGACTCCCTAAAATTGAAAAGATCGTAGAGTGACCTTGTTCCTTCACACTCGTTAAATTGGTCCAGAAGAACATCTACTGGCATGAGTTTACCCCTTTTTCTTCCTGTGGATTATGGAGGAAAAAGGTACACCTCAGGAGATTTGTCTCACCAAGAGAGTTCTCCTTAGTAAATTTTATACTTTTTCGAGATAAGGGGACTAAGTCTAGAAAAAGGTTGTGAGTCCATAGTTAAGCTCTTTTCAGACTCCTTAAAATTGAAAAGATTGCCGAGTGATCTTGTCTTTGTCACACTCATTAAAATGGTTTTGAATAGAAATCTTCTCGGTGCTATTTTATCCCTTTTTCGAACCGACTAGACTATTTTAGAAAAATATACCCTAGTGGAGTCTTCTTTTATGTTTTTTTAGACTCTCTAAATGTGAAAAAACTACCGAGCTTACCTTCTCTGGGCTCGTTAAAATTACATTGAAGGGGGTTTCATTATGTCTTGCTAATCATGTTTTCATATTTGCGACTTTGGCCTAATTCCAACTCCATGTTTCTCTCAACTGAACCTTTGGAGCATGCCTTATATGCAAGCCTTGTAGCACTTTGCCTCTGCGACCTGACATCTTGACCCATGGAGGAATTTTCCTCGAGTGTCCTTTTTCTGCACATGTCTCCTTTCTTTGAGCATTAGTGTGTTGCTTGCGCTTGGAACCAGTATGCATGCGACACTCATTCATTGTTTGTAACGTAGCATTCTTTTATTATTTTTCAAGGTCTTTAAAAAATTGAAAAAGACGAAAAAATAAAAAAAACCCAAAAGGAGGGGATGGGAAATATATATTCTTTTTTTTGGTAGCACAATGAGTCTCCCTTGGACAAAGCACATCCTTCCATTTGTTCGTCAAGATTTTGGATCTAATATGAACTTACGAAGTTGTTCTTGCTACATAGAGTTGTGTCCTCCTTCATTTGGTTACTCTTCCAAACACATGGAGAGTTTGTGTTGCCTCTAGCATCGTGAACTTATGTCAATGTCTTGTTGCCTGAGTCTGATCATCTTTCATGTTATTGTCCAAGGGATGTTTCACCCAACCTGAGTCGACCTTTCTACAGTTTCTCTCTTGACCTCATGCCCGTCCAACCCAAAAGTCCAATCAAGTCCTTGTGCAAAATCAATGGAGTTCTCTGCATGGTCATTGAGATCCTCTTGTCTTTTCCCGATGAGTCATCGAAGACCTTTGGGTAGTGAATTTGTACACTCACATTACACTCCTACCCAAGTTTTGAAGAACTTAAAGTTGTTGCTCGAGCTCTGAGACCTCATCTCCACCCATCAGGCGTTGTTGGCTTCTTGAAGATGGATACTATACTTATATATCTTTGATTTTGAGATGTAGATCCACTGTGTATTGATCGCGGCCACACTTTATATAGTTATATGAAATGGTTTTGTAGTGTATTTGATTGGTAGCCATGATTTATTTAATCCTGAGCATGGGTATGCTCGCCTCAGAGAGATTATTGCTATTTTGCAGATGGCACCTCCCAAACTATGGTCCCAGGCTCAGTCGTTTCGTACATTGGTGAAGGTATTGTAATGTATTTTGGCCATTAGATGCTCTTATGACCTAACACATCAGGGGGCATCTGTTATAACCCTAAATGTTTCTATATATGCATACCTGGCCTTTGGCCATCTTGCTATTTTTTCCAAGCCATCACTGAGTTGGTCTTCTTAAAAACTCATTTTTTGAAGATGTACGTGCCCTTCACCAATACTGCCCATGTACATACTCTTGGTGCACCACTAAAACCCATGTATGTACACATGTTGCACCATTACGACCCACGTATACTTGCAAAAGTTGAAAAAAATAAAAAATTGCAAGGAATTTGTTGAGATTACGGGCCATTGGGTAGTTTCCTAACTAATCCACTGCCTATAGCCCGTCACCCAACCGATTAACCATCCTTTTCCCATATAAACTGAGGTGTTGGGGTATCTTTCCACATATATACATAAGAAAAGTGAAAATCCTCTTGTTTCACATCCCCTCCTTGCCCCAAGCATTTGCAACCATTTTGTGAGAATTGCCTCAAAATTCCCCAATTCGCCCTTTTTCCTCCATCATAAACCCATTTAATTTCCCAAGAAGAAGGTTGAGAGGAGAAATATACATGGAGACACACTTGGAGCTTGGTGAAGAGGATCCTAGACTAGGTTCGTGGAGCAATAGCTGACATTGGTTGTAACTGATCATTGTATTTTCAATAAAAGAAGTACTTTTCCTATCCCAAAACATGATGTGTTGAATGTTTGCATTTGATTTATGTTTTTATTCTAACATCTAACCTATGATTTATATATGAAATGCATGTTTTTTTTTTTTTTTTTATCTATCTTTGAATGCAAGCCAACCTTGGGAGGAGGTTTGCAGTCAACAAAGCTATCAAGAGCGAGAGGATCATCATCGGACACGGAGTAGAGGTACAATTACCCGATCCTTCTCATTTTTATTTTTGTGTATGAGTCTGAGATATGTTTGGGGTATTTAGAGAAGTAGGATACTTTTAAATGATTATTGATCTATCTACATTGTAATCCTTGGTGTATCCATATGGGGGTTTTTCCAATAGAGTAAACACAAGCTTGAAAATTCTATCTAAGAGTAAAAGTCTAGAAAGTCGATAGTTATTTATGCCAAAAGAGTAGCTTGGAAAGGTAAAAAAATATATAATTTTTTTTCAATAATCTCTGTAAATTCCAAAACAGTTACTAACAAAGTTAAAAAAATATACAATTGTATTTTAAATAAAATATGTAAAAAGTGAAAGCATTTTTACACAGAGACTGGGATTGGAGGTCCCGCAGACCATAAAATAGAAGAAAGACCTGGAACAAAGAAAGCGGCATAGTTAGAAATGGATGTTAGGTTTTAACAAAACATAGAACATACAACTTTGGGATATTACAAAGTGATGAAAGAAAATAAGAGAAAAAGCAGATGAAATGCTTGCCTAATTAGTTACCAAGAAGGAAGTTTTGTCTTTCTCTGGTTTGTTTGTTGTACATATGCATATGGATTTATAGGATTTGTTTAGTCAAACTATTGTTGAACTCTCTTGTGCTTATTCTGGGATTATAATCTGTGCCATGGCCTTGTTTGTTCCATGGAATTCTTGATCCAATCATCAATGTAGCCATTGATTGGCCCGATGGTTATGAGAAAATATGCTCCTCCACTTCTTTGCATTCCACTTAAACTTGGTTGATGACTGAGAAATGGTGTTCATTGTTATTGAAAAATGTAACAAGCCATTGCTTGAGTTCCTCATCACCAAATTCTCTGATACTATTGAAGTCATTATCCAATGTGGTTTTCATTGTGCCCAACTCACTATCAATATCTTCTTTGGTGATTATCGCTGAATTCCTAAAAAAATATGGGCCCTCCACTCCCTAAACAATATAAATTTATTTTAAAGTGGCATTTTATCTTCTATCATGAATCTTTTCACAAGCAGACATTGCACCTTTTAGAACATATATCTGTGCTTCCCAACGTGCCTTTATTTTATTTCTGCTTTCATATGAGGGAAACCATTTATGGATTCTTTGATACCCATTCATACTAGTGACCCGTGCGATGAAAGTACTTACCTCGTTTTGATAATAGGCTTGATCATGCTCCAAATATTTTCACAAATGTTTAGTAAAATTTGTAATCCCTTTTGAAAGATTGCATAGAGTCATATTGAGCTCCCATGCCTATCTGATTATGTCCAGACTTCTTTTAATGTTTTTAGCAACATAGATTCTAACTCCATTCAACAATTGAATCACTTTTGTGATTGGATTTGAGGTTCTAGGAGTACCTGGAAGGGCTTGTTCTGCTAGAAGTATGGCCAATGTATTTGCAAAGAGTGGCTTCAGAGTCAGTGCATCCTCAAGCTCACTTATTCTCTTCTTCAATCTAATAGTCTGTAATTCCTAGTCAGAAATGGAACCGAAAAGGGAATCTCATGTGCATTGATCTAGTTTCATGAGCGAAAATGGTCCAACTCTTGAAACATTCTGGTCATTAATTGGTCTCTAAACAAACTTTCTATTTTTAAGGCTGACCTTATCTATGTGTAGTTTCCTTTGGTGATTTTTGCATTGAGTCTTGTGCAACATCAAGGAGTGTTGGTCAAACAACATCAGTTCTTATCTTGTGATATCCTATGAAAGATGCTCACTTTCTACAATTCTTTGGGCTACCCAGTTGGCTAGCTTTGTACTATCAATTTGCATATCATCAAAACCTCCTAGACTTCCTAGACTTCCTAGTCTTCCTCAATCTTGGGAATTGTTCTGGTTTGGGGTACGTTTCCTTTTCTACTATGATACAACATGTCCACATTCAATATTAACATGGTTTGGTTGATCTCTTTCATCACCTCTAGCACACACTTTATTACTCTCTTCTTTGTTTACATTTTCTTATTGTGTTCTTTTTCTAGAGGAGGAGCTCTTACGTGTCTTGGGATTGGAGGAAGACTGGAAATTTGTGTTTCTTTTTCCCCTTTGTCTTTCTTTTCTTTTCTTTTTGGTATTTGATATTATTTTTCTTGGCAAGTATTCAGTACATCCACCGATGTCTTTTTTCGCACAGGTATTGTCACTAATTTCCTTGTCAAATATCGTGAACAAATCATTGTACCTTATGGATGTTAAGTATTGGGAAAACAAACCCCGGGGGTTAAAATATCTTAGAAGTTGTGTTTATTTTAGATCAAATGCACTAAGTGTTTCCATTAATTCATTCATATGTGATAGATTCCTAACCGTTGTGTCCCCAACTCGAAAAGGAAATGTAATGAACCATTTTTTTCTTTTCTTGTCAAGTGTAATGCACTAGGTTTTATACTGGAGAGAAACTGATCTGAGATCTTTTCATCGATGTGACTTATTAAATAATTGTATTAAATGAGCATAAATTGAAGTGCATCATAAATAAGGAATACATCAATAATAAAGAGATATATGCATCATATCTGAACACAAAAAACATGATAACATAGTTCGTCCCTGATGGACTACGTCTCCGGGTTCTACTCTCAAATGGGTAGGCCTTTTTATTAACTCAACAAAATAATTTAGCAAAATACACAAGTATACCTCATTCTGGAGTTAAGCTACAGAATATTTTCTCAGATCATAAAACAGACAAAACCATTGGATTCGTGGTGTCGAATTACCCAAAAATGATTGTCTCCACGCCTCGATCTAAGTCTATCACTTCGAGGCCCTTGAGAAAATTCATCTCAGTTTCCATGCCTACATCCTACATTAATGACTGTCCTTTGCATCATTTTTTGTTCCCTGGTACGACCTATCACGCACCCTGGTCTCCCCTGTGCAATGGAGGAACCTCTTTTTAAATTAAAAAAGGGGCATATTTACCAACCTCGATCGTTTGGCTCAATGGTTGGTGGAGATATTATTAGGCGCTATTATTGGAGGAGGTCCCCAGGTCAAACCTGCGGGCCTCCTCCCTATGGTTTTTTTGTTTTGAACCATGGAAATTTCCCTCGCTAACTTTGGAAATGACAATAGATTTGGTGGAGTATCGTTTGGCTAGTCTGATATGGCGGGATTTGTGATAATAGTGATGGATTGGGGGTTGGATCCAACCAACCCTGCCAATATGTTTTTTGATTTTTCGGTTGCTGGCCCTCATTAGGTGTTTTCCTACTACCACATCATGACCTCCCATTGGGCCACATCACCACTCATGTACCTTCAACAAGACGTCACCACTCCTTCTCCGTCATCTTGCGACGTCATCTGACACGTGGTTGTATAGTATACCACATGGATGTATGGACTTCCACGTGGCACCTTCTCATTGGTCCATGGATTTGACCAAAAAGTCCAAAAATGAGTGGCACATGGCAACCTCTGGTGCTTCCACATCATCATGTAGCCTCTGTGTGTGCCACGTACCCCTGTATGGATGATGATGTCATTCATACTGATGTTGATGTCAATAGTATAGATACTGAGTCATCCCTGTTGATTGGGCTAGGTTGACCAAAAATCTGACTGCAAATATCTTTTGATTCGTAATTCCATTTGACGAGCCTTTTACACCGTTGGAAATATTGCGACACGCTCTTCCCGATGATTCCAATTTCACATAGTTTTTTAGGACTTTGAATTTTTTCCCTTTCTCTGTCTACTAAGGCCATTCTAAGCCTCCTCAGTTTCTTCTGTGAATTCTGAGTTATCCTTACTATTCTCTTGATCCTTTTTGGATCACACCTTCCCATTGAGAGGTTTTTCGACCACCAAAGGCTTTCATAAATCAATAGATAAGTGAGGGAAGAGTTCCCTCACCTTGTCCTTCTCAATCCACTTTGCCTTGCTTGGATCTGTTCCCTTTAATCCCACTCGAAGATAATCAACATCACCCCTATGTGAGGTCCTCGTCCTTCTATCCATGATGGTATCTTCCTTCAACTCGTCCAAGTACTCAGGAGAAAAATCATCAACTGAAGGTATTGAAACTTCCTCACCCTGATCCACGATCATGGGAGGCTAAAAAAGTTTCAAGTTTTCAACATTTACCACTGAGTAAATCTGCATATAAGGTGGAAGATCTAGACGAAAAATATTGGTACCACTTTTCTCCAAAATAGTGAAGGGTCCATAACGGATGGGCTTGAGTTTCTTGCCTTCACCCTTCAATGTTTCCTTGCTGATGTGAAGCCATACCTGGTCTCCAACCTAGAACTGATGATCAACCCTATGTTTTTCATGTTGAGCCTTACACTGTGCTTGACTTTTCTCCAACTTTTCCCTCTCTGCTTGGTGTACCTGTTGGATCCGGTAAATGAACTTGTGGGCCTTGTCTTCATTTATTTCTTCATTTGAACCGACATATCTCCCATACATCAAGTCCAAAGGGACCTTAGAAAAATACCCAAAACATGTCTCAAAATGAAAACACTAAGTGGAGGAATGTAAGGCTCTATTGTAAGCATGTTGTACATAGGGTATATGTTCATCCCATAACTTGGGATGCTTGCTACAATAGCCTCAAAGAAAAAGTACCATTGTTTGGTTAAAAAAATCTGTCTATCCATCGGTCTGTGGATGGAAAGCAATGCTCCTCTTTAACTTGGTTTCCATCATTCTCCACATGATTGTCCAAAAATCCCCAAGGAATTGAGTATATCGATCTGAGATAATGGATGTGGGTAACCCAAAGTGAACCCAAACATACTGAAAAAAGAGATTAGCAGTCCGCTCAGTAGTGACATTATTTTTACATGGCATCAATATACACATCTTGCTGAACCTATCCACAACAACATACAAATAGTCATGACCCCTTTTCAACGTTGGTAAACCCCCTACAAAATCCATGGAGATAATTTCCCATGGATGGGATGGAACAGGAAGTGATGAATATAGACCCAATTTTCTATTAGTGGGATTACATGAAGAACATATCACACACTCCTTTACATATTTAGTTACAATTGATTTCATTTGAGGTCAATAAAAAAATCTCTGTAGTTGAGCCATAGTTTTCCCTACCCCAAAATGCCTAGACACGAGAGAAGTGTGAGCTTCTCGTATTACATGGACTTGTTCACTTGTAGGAATACATGACTTTCCAATATGGTAGAGTAGTTTTCTGATGCATGAGCATCGTCAACAAGCACACATGGAGAGACAAATCAACATCTTAGCGTGCCTTTGAATCATTTCAGAATCTTAAACGCTGATGTTTCCTGCAAATCTTTTGTTGAACTGATAGAAAAATGAAGAAGATCAAATGCTCGGGAGCTGAATGATCACGAGTGATCTATGAGTTTCACTTCTAGTCTTTAATGTAACGGAACTGAAGTAATAGTTATTTTTTATTTTTTCAAGAAGACGAGTATTCAGAGGGAACCCTAGGAACCCTCTGAGATAAATATAGGTGTTGTATGCCCGACTGGGGTTGTTGTAAATTAGTAGGAGATTGTTGTGATTTAGTGGTTTTTGAGTTTTTAGTTGTTTTTTTTATCATATTTGTAGCCATTTAAATTTGAATGAATATAACAGAGGAAAATTGATCCAATGCATGGTGTTTCTACTGTTTACAATTCCTCGTTATTTTGTTTTCATGAATTAACGAGTTATGTTGTTGACTGTACGAAACTGTGAAGTGTTTGAACAGGTTTCGATTGTTTTTCTTCGTTGAGTTCATGCAAGGTGTGCATATAGTACACAAGGAGTGAATTGACAGAGTCTGTTTTGACTTAGAATCTCATAAGAGATAGTGTGAAACTTCCATTTGCAAGGAGTGTAAAGAGACTGTTGCAAGGTGTGCATAGTCACCTGTAAGAAACTCAGCCTTGTGTAAGAATCTTCTCCAAGGAGTGCATAGATTGGAAGTTCAACTAAGTATCAGAGTGAATTATCTAAGGAGTCAAAGGGTTGGAGTGATAAATATCAGGAGAGATAGTGGGGCGAAATATTCAAAGGGAGTAAATCTATGAAGGTTTCATGAATCGCCAACTAAGATCCATCCAAGAGGGATTGGGATCATTCTAGATCGTTGGATTTGGGAAAATAGCACGAGTATAAGTCTCTGCGTGCACATAGGAGTGAGGATATTATGAAGTCCTGAAGAAACCAGGGACCATACATCATCCAGAGGGATAGGTGGTGTAAGATCCTATTGAGCACTCAACACACCCTAAAAGTATACATCAAATTTCACTTTTTGGGTACCACTTGATCTCTTGTGAATGTCTAATTCGATCTTAGTATGAAAATTTTTCCTTTTCTCGTCTTATGTTTTTCATTTTAATTCTTTCAAATTTGTTTGAGCAAGCAAAAATCATTATGAATTAAAAAATACTAAAATTTGATTAAAGAGCCGACAACCGAAATTTCTCACTGACGCGCTAAAGGAATTTGGCATCACGAAGGATTAGAGATGACAAATTTCGCCCAAGAGGACCAAATTAGTCGAGCCCCAACCTTCATCGAAGTCGAAAGACAAAAGTCTTAATTACGCAACAAGAAGTACCCAAGAATATCGCCAATGACCGACCCTCATCGGTGTTAGGATGTTTTGAAGAGACTAAGCGTCGCACGAGTAAAGGAAGGATATCATTGATCGCTGACTGCCGGAATTTTTTTGGCATTGGGAATTTATGAGGGTGTAACCTGCAAAGAAACTTCACGCCTGAATAGATCCCTGATACCCGTCAACATCAGAAGTTTTCTAAGAATTATACCAACGGAAACATACACAAGGTGTCGTCGATCCCCGACCTGTCCACTGAGAAATGCGACACGATGGGACATTTTATCTCTAAGATACGCTAGATACGACACATTTAAAAGATTAATTAATTCTAGGATCACCCATTAGTTTCTAATTCATGGATAAACCCAAAGGACCATTTAAGCCTCACGATACAATGCATCTCCCCCCACACCTCTGCCGTCAACCAACGTAGAATTTATTTGTAGAGATTCGATGGTAGGTTGTTTTGAATTGCATCAATTACTCATATTAATTGGTTGCTACGATTGGTAGGATCTCTCCCATTATATTCTTTTGATTCATTATGTATGAGCTCATTCTACGTGCAAAGAAGTTCAGAGCACTCGAAGGAGCAAGACGAGCGATCAAGAGAAAGCTTCCAAGGTCCAATGAGTATTAAAACAACGATTTTAGCAAGAACTACAGGTATGTATTGGGTTATGGGTGTTTTATGCTTCAATTCATATGTTTTTGTCCAACGTTACTTTATACACATTTCTAAAGCATCTTTTTCAGTTGTAGGAAGAATGCTTCCGAAGAAACCCACCACCAGGAAATACACAAGGGCGCCAAAGCTACAAGAGCCAAAGGTGAGAGAAGGTTCCTCCCCAACAATCACAAGGAAATTGGAATTTGCTCCAAAGCTAGTGCCCGTCATCAAGACATCCACCAAGAAGGCCTTCGTCCAGCCCTTGGCCTTCGGAGACACAGAGGCGAACATCAGGACCAAAAAAATATTCCCTCATTGGGAATAACTATTTAAGAAAATCAAGAAGGAGGAAACCCTCGAGTATGCCCTGAACAACGATCCTAATATGAGAAAACTCGACGACGAAGTTATCCCAAATGTCCACAAGGCTTATTTTCCCATGGTGGCAAGAAGGAATCTGGTATTTCCCTGCATTGAACTCTTGGAATGGCTTATTGATAACACTAATACACAGAGGTGTTTAATTAATGACGAGAATGGAAGATGCATTGGATTTTTCCTCCCAATAGAAGTTACAAGTTACTACAAGTTCAGGGAGCCGAAAGAACGTTTAAGTACTGAATTTGTTTTGAGTTTTTATCTGAAGCATGACACCAACAAGATTATGGTGTCTTAGTGGAGACAGGATAAATGTTTCATCAATCGAACCTCCAGCTGGTACCCAACGGCCAACCTGAGAGAGCCTTACATCTATCTAATGGCCCTTCTCTGCTGATTGCATGGGGAGAAATACTGCAATAGGTTTTCAGAGGTGTGGATGCCTCTGGCTTATACCGTACCCATTTTTGGAATAGGTTTTAATTGGGGTGAAATCATCTCCAAACAACTGAGACCTTGCATACAACAAGATCAGGCACCAAAAGAGGGAGAAACCCCTTCCTTCTACATGGCCTCATATCTTCTAGATGTTGTTTGTGCCAAGAACATATTGTAAGTTTTAAACATGCGAAGTAAAGCAATGCATATAGATTCTTAAGAGAGATAAAGATTAATCAATGGCTCATACACAAAGTACACAGAGATTTTATATCGCAAACCCTCAACTGGGAAAACCTTTCTTATATTCATTATATCTCGAATTTCACCATTCACCATACAATATATACAATGTTTTTAGTTATTCCGTAGATACCAAAAACCTAATCCCTTAATCTGGGATTAATTTACAAAACTTCTAAAAATAGAAAAATCCACTAAAAATCACAGTTGTCATATCTGATGCTCCCACACACACACATGCAAATAATATAACACATACCCATCATTCTCCCACCTTTTGTTTTCTTTGCATCCAGGGGTCCAAGGGATTATATATTCAACAATCCAGGGAAACAATGCCCATTGTTACTCTACACCAGGAGAATGTTTCTATGCTCACAGACTTTGTCAATGAATATGCAACATTCTTCAAAGTGTCAACCTTTTCCAGCAACACCTTCTTTTCCTCAACCATGTCTCTCACAAAGTGATACTGAACATCAATATTCTTTGTCTTTGAATGATAAGTTGCGTTCTTTTCCAAGAATATTGCACTCTGTCTGTCACAATCTAATCTCACTACTTGTTGTACCAACCCAATACTTGAACACAATCTTTGTAACCATACTGCTTCCTTTCTTGCATGAGTGGCTGCCATGTATTCCAGTTCTGTAGTTGAGAGTGCCACTACAACCTGTCTTTTGATCATCCAACTGATTTCTCCTCCAAATAGGTTAAACACATACCCACTTGTAAATCTTCAGCAATCCATATCTCCAACCCAGTCTACATTAACAAAGCCATGTATGTCCACCACTCTTTCCAATCTCGGTCTTCCTTGGTAGCACAATTCATAACTGGTGGTGCCACGAAGATACCTGAAGACCCTCTTTACTAATGTCCAATGCTCTTTCCCTGGTTTTGACATATACCTGCTCAAAAATCCCACTGCATGTGCAATGTCTGGTCTAGTACAAACCATTGCATACATCAAACTGCCAACTGCACTGGCATATGGAACATGGGACATGCCCTCTTCTTCTTCTTGTGTCTTGGCACACTGATCTGTAGATAACTTTACACCTATAGGAATAGGAACCTTGACTAGTATACTTCCATTCATATTAAACCTCTGCAATATCATCTCAACATATTTTCTTTGATTCAACTAGAGTTTCCTATTTTCACCATCTCTTTTAATCTCCATTCCCAGAATGAAGTTAGCAGCACCGAGATCCTTCATGTCAAATTTGGAGGATAGCTACGATTTCACCTCCTTGATAACATCCATGTTATTTCCTACCAACAACATGTCATCAACATACAACACTA
>ML776620.1:922070-937761 GCA_009831015.1 Picea engelmannii | reverse complement strand
CTTTATAACCAATAAAGATACACTTTTCAGCTTTATTATCCAGCTTACTCCTATTTTCCTTTGGAACATGTACATAAGCATCACAACCAAACACTCTAAGATGTTGAACAGAGGGTTTATTTCCAGACCATACCTCATGTGGAGTTTTATCATCCAACGTCGATGAAGGTGATCGATTGACTAGGTAACATGTTGTACCCACTGCCTCTACCCAAAATTCTTGTCCTAACTCAACACCGTTGAGCATGCTCCTTTCTTTTTCCATCAGTGTCCTGTTCATCCTTTCTACAACTCCATTTTTCTAAGGAGTGTATGGAGTAGTCTTCTGCCTTGCTATACCACACTTCTTACAAAATTCTTTGAATTCATTTCTGCAGAATTCTCCACAATTATCTATTCTCAATACCTTTATTTTCTTCTCTGTATGATTTTCTACCAAAGCCTTAAACTCTTTAAATTTATCAAATACCTTAGATTTATTTCTAAGAAAATAAATCCATGCGTTCCTTGAAAAATCATCTATGAATGAAACATAATACACAGATTTACCTAGGGATGGAACAGGAACAGGTCCAAACACATCACTGTGTATCAACTCTAAGATCCCCTTTGCTCTTGTAGCACCATATGGGAATCTTACTCGATTTTGTTTACCATATATGCAATGTTCACAGAAATCAAAATACAGAGTGCAATTAGACATACCTTCAACCATACCTTTACCATGTAGTGTTCAAACTCCCTTTTCTCCAATATGCCTCAGTCTTTGATGCCACAGCATGGTCTTCTTTTCTGGGATAGTATTGGTCTTGTATCCTTCATTTCTATGCTCAGGGACAAAATAACTGTTACACCCATTAGTATAAGTTCTTCCCAACAACTTGTACAGAGTTCCACAATGAACTCCCCTCATCAACACCTATTCTCCTCATACCATCTTGCAAGTGTTCTTTTCAAATACAATTTTCACTCCTGCATCACCCAACTTTCTTATAGATATTAGGCTCTTGGATAGTTTTAGAATGTGTAGAACCCCAGGGAGAATTCTAATCCTTCCATCGTTTAGAAGAAACTTAACCCTTCCAGGTCCCAAGATTTTTTATGTCGAGTCATCTCCTAGGAATACATCACCACCATCATATTTTTCATATTTAGAGAACCACTCCCTGTGAGCAGTCATATGGTATGACGCACCTGAGTCAATCAACCATACATCACGGTCTGCATGTGTACTTGTAGATGCTAGGTAAATATCACCTCCTTCTTCAGTGGAGGTTTTTGCCTCTGTGGAAGAGGTACTACCATATCCCTTTGGTTTTTCAACCTTCTTAGACTTGCAATCTTTCTTATAATGCCCTGTTTTACCACACTTCAGGAATTTCCTCAAATATTTTCCTGGAGACTTAGATGTACCTGTAGATTTAAATCTCCACCCTGAAGGCTTACCAGGGTTCCTGTCTTGGGTATTCCCTCTTACAAATAAAGAATTTGTGTTGTGACCATCCATGATTTTTCACCTCATCTCTTCAGATAACAAGGATGCAACTACATCCTCATACTTCAATGTAGATTGAGTGGTACTACCTATTTCTACAACCATATTATCCCAAGAGTTTGGAAAAGAACATAACAAAGTAATACACTTATCTTCTTCTGCAATCGTAATATTAACAGAGCCAAGTTGACTTACCAGAGTATTAAAGGCATTTAGATGTTTTGTCACATAATCTCCATATTCCATCCTAAGATGATACAACTTCTTTCGAAGAAACAACTTGTTTACCAGGAACTTTGATTGATACAAATTCCCCAACTTATTCCATAGTTCCTGGCTATAGATTCTCCTGAGACATTCAACAACACTGAATCTTCCAAGCATAGTCGAATAGTACTCCTTGCTCTTATGTCCAACTTCTCCCAATCTTCCTTCAACATACTAGTAGCTGATGTACTAGTAGTTTGTGTACTAGTAGGTTGTGTACCAGTAGCCTGTGTGCTAGTAGACAGTGTACCAGTAGGCTGTGTACTAGGATCCACAACAATCCATTGTTCTTTGTCTATAAGAAGGTACTCCATATTGAGATTCCATAGCTCAAAGTTTTTATCGTTGAACTTCTCTATCTCGATTCTAGATGATCTCACCATTACTCTTTCTATACTCGAATCTCCACTGCAAAATCTCCCACTAAACCCAGGTTTATCATAGAACCAAGATAAACTTGATCTATCAAGACCGAGCCAAACCCTCAACAACAAAGGCATCCCTCTGAAGCCAAAAACGAGCTCTGATACCACATCTAAGTTTTAAACCTGCGAAGTAAAGCAATGCATATAGATTCTTAAGAAAGACAGAGATTTATCAATGGCTCATACACAGAGTACACAAAGATTTTATACTGGAAACCCTCATCTGGGAAAACCTTTCTTATATTCATTATATCTCTAATTTCACCATTCACCATACAATATATGCAATTTTTTTAGGTATTCCATAGATACCAAAACCCTAATCCCTTGATATGGTATTAATTTACAAAACTGCTAAAAATAGCAAAATCCACTAAAAATCGTAGTTGTCATATCTGATGCACCCACACACACGCATGCAAAGAATATAACACATACCCAAAACATATTTGTTGGAATGAACTTAAGTTGGAATTCCTCTGAGCTCCTGGTCCATGTATACTTCAACATCCTTTGGGAAAACAGGTACAAGAAATCTTATTCTCTCATTTGTGTCCAGTTTATTCCACACATTTATTCCCTGTTGTTCAAGAAAGAATGCCCAAGGCTGTTGGATGCATCCAAAAGGGTGGTATCAAAAGTAGGCCACTGGTATCTATATGAGTGCGAGACCTACATTGGAGTTTTTGGCTCCACAGGAGAATCCCATCTGTTACTTGTATATGTCCCCGATCGACTAGTATTAGGGGAAATCTGTTATTAGACCATTTTCAAGGCTACAACGCCACTTTGGTAAAGGACAAGAAGAGGGCCTTCATACCTTATGGGTTTCATATTGTCTTCTATGTGCTCAAAGACACCATGTAAGCCAATCAAAATGATTAAGTCAATTAGAATTTCGATTCTGGACTGGTCGTTTTCGCAAGAATGATCCCAAAGGTATGGTCCCGAAGCATGTGTCACAGGTATCATCATGTTGGCCCTATGCCCATGATCGGTTTGAGGATGAGATCTTGACTGAAAACTCTCAAGAATGGGATGAGGTGGTTGAAAGGATGGCTAATCCTAAATCAACCAGGTTTAAGGCCATGAGTTTGGATGAGCAAGCAACAATCCTAGAAAAATCAACTCAAGAGATCCTTAGGGACAGATAGTAAAGGATAATATATTAATCGATCAAAGTGGTGGAATCTCCTCAAGAAAATACAAAAACAACAAAGATATCCCAGGAATTTCCAGTAAAGGATACATATCTTCTCGAGGCTCAGAATGCACAGGAGAGTGGGTCTCTCCTGTATCAACAAGCTCAGTTGTTAATGAAAGAGATGTAGGACAACCTGGACCTCGTCAGGTTTTCAAGGCTTTCAACCAATAGCCCAAAAGAAATCCCAACAGAGCTAAGCGACCACGATTTCATAAA
This sequence comes from Picea engelmannii, assembly GCA_009831015.1. Lineage (NCBI taxonomy): Eukaryota > Viridiplantae > Streptophyta > Pinopsida > Pinales > Pinaceae > Picea > Picea engelmannii. The sequence continues at coordinate 934,154 of ML776620.1, read as the reverse complement.
CCTTGATAACACCAACGAGTCATATGACCCTAAATCCACAACACCACCGACCAATTCACCAACATGCGTGATGACTCAACCAGAGATAGGTTGTGTATCAGTAGAAACAAGTGCTCCTAACCCTCTGACCGAGTTCATCAATGTATACAGTGATGATGAGATCTTGAAAGCATCTAAAAGAACCCTTATGCATGTCCAAGAAGAAAATGGACCTGAGAAGAGTTCTTCTCCTACTCTTGAGGTTCAAACCTAGGAAATCCCACAAAAGGAAAAGGAAGACGAAAGCGGCCTCGACACAAATATGCCTAATGGGCCGAAGAATCGAGAAGACAATCTAAACGACAAGTCAAAACCGAGAAAGCCAAAGGAAGGATTCCTGCAAAAGGACGTCGACATTTCAATGACTAACGCACAAGTAAGTATCGAACCCACTCATGACACCTCTATTGTGCTTGATACTTCGATCCCCGATAAGAGAAAGAAGAGGTCGGGCCTTCAAAGCATAATGAGGAAGTTCAGGAACCGTATGTTGAACAAATTCACACCACCAGAACTATGGGAAACACACTCACATGGGGTGATCAGTGGATTCTAGAACTAGTGGACGAAGTAGAAGATATCTATGTGATATCTTATGATAGAAAGAGGAAGGCCATCATCCAAAGAACCACAACGAAAAGGAGAATTACATTGGATCACTCCATCCTCATCACCACAGAGGAGAACTTGATAAACATAGAAAATGCTCGAACATCGGAGCTCCTCAGCATGGTAATGGAGATATCGGAAGCCACCCAGGACAGAGCCAAACAAGATGAAACAGAGATGGTCACCACCCGAAAGCAACTAGAACATTTGTGCCACTTGGCTGAATACTATCAGGGCACCACTCAAACCGCGGTTTACCTGAGGAGCGAGTTCGAAGAGGCCTACAACAAGTTCAAGAAGGAGAAACACTCTTTTACTGCAAATATTGTTGAATTCCATGAGTATACTCTCATAGCACTCGTGGAGCGCAAGGACATGGAGTGGTGGAATGAAAGGGCACAACAAGCGATATAGAGACTCGAGTACAATGATGTAGTTCAGCAGGGTCAAGATAAATAAGAACATGACATCCGAACATTGGGAAAAAGTAGTCTCGATAGCATTAAGTGATCAACCGAGTATTGGGATAAGATGTCGCAGGAACCACATCGAGACATTCAAGAGAAGTGGGTGAAATGCGAAAAACATTGGGGTAAAATCAACAAAGAGATGAAGGATATCAGACTCCCCGAGTTCAACACTCTCGATGACTTCGCCAACCTACGCGACATAGTCGAATTGCACACTAGGAAAGATGCATTATGGGCCGAAGAGATGGTGAAAGTGACTGAAAAAACTCCAGGACAAGTGCAAAGTTTTATGGAACATCCTATCAGAGATCAGACTATGCTATAGAAGTTAAACACTAGTCTGGTTAAATATCGGGGACATATGATGGAGGTCAGAGGATTTTACATGGCTCCGTTGGAACAACACAAATTTCCATAGGCCTAGGACTGGGAAGAGTCTTTTATCAGTTGGTCGAAATATGAGAAAATTCACCCTTTCGAGTGATATCCTAAGTTGTCTATTAAAGTAACTGTTAGAAGAAGATGCCACGTGGCGTATTTTTCTTTGCGTAAACTACACTTGGCCATTTTTTCAGTTGAAATTTAGATTATAAATAAATACCTCAACTGATTAATTAAGGGTCGATGGGTGTTGTAAGAACTCTTTCTTTTTGGTTGTTAATAATTATTTTGTAGATGCTATGAATTGAGAAGTCCTTTTGGACTAGAAAAGTTATTTTTATCAAATGCATGTATGATTGGGTGTGGAGAAGAACTATTTCCTATCATGTTTCATGAATGATGCAATAATGAGTAAGAGCTATTTAATCTATTATCAAGTTATGTGGTGCAATATTTTGTTGTTCTTTACTTTAAATGATGAAGATTAATCATTGTGATAACATGTGATGAACGATTATGGTAGATGAATTATTTTTCTTGCCATTATCTTATTGTCATGTGTGTTTTCTTTCTTATAATTAGTTTCTCAGACAGTAATTGGATGCTCACATGGTTAATGTATTAGTATTAGGCTTGTGGTATAAAATTGTCCTCTGCATGCTTGAGCAACATGTTATCCCAAGCTCAGCCTCTTCCCAACAGTTTAATACTTAATCTTGTTGGAATCAAGTTGGTTTATGCTGGCTTGCATCTCTCATACCAATCCCACCCAAGAGAAAATATAGAAGAGAATAGTCCTAACTGAAGGAAGAGCCTTCACAAGAAAACATAAATCCCATCGATAATTTAGCCGGATTGCAAGATCTAGAGAACCGTTCCACCATTAAAATTTGTAGAGTCTAATTGGGCCTCGGTGGCGAGTTTGGTTCCTATTGTTGCATCAAGGAATTTAAGACCCATCAATAGAATTGGCACTAGAAGGAGGTCCTGAGAATGAATGGTTGAATATGTATTTTATATAGCATTTCAAATAGCCTACATATTCGTAATAGCCCACGTGCATGGCTAGTCAAGAAAACTCACACACGTTGAGTACTCCTAGAATGAGTAACTCACCCCAGCCCAAGGAAGAACCTTTTCACCCTGAAATACCTTATGCTCTTCCTCAGAAGGAAGTAAATCAATTCAGAAGAATCACAAGAGCCTACGCCCGACATATCGGTGCATTGTCCTTAGCTCCCATACTCCCTTGAATAAAACAAAAAAGAAGTGTAGTGGTTAGTACTCCCAACGAGGATTTCCTACACTCGGTAGAAGACTAAATAGATTTTGCGATTACTGAAATCCAAGAACCTCTTGATTTGATACCCAAAACACCAGCCAACAATGTCTCTGAACCAGACGATTTCTCGGAAGAAGAGGAGTTTAACTCAGAGTTTGAAGATATGGAAGGAAAAAACAACCATAATGATGAAAGGGGGAACTTGCCCCTGAACAATCAACCCTGGTTAGCCAGAGATGCTTTGGCCCTCTTGAGACTAGTCCATAACCTTCCCCAACATCCATAGAAGTTTCTTCCTAAGTTCGATCCTGAAACCTATGGATTTCCTAAAGATCATATCAAGAAATTTATAATAGAAATCAAACTTATGAACGTCCAACATGAAGACGTAGTTTGCAGGCTTTTCTCCTACACGTTTGAAAATTCAAATTCCATGTGGTATTTTAATTTGCCAGTAGGATCTATAAATAGATGGACCAAGTTCCAGAAAGACTTTTGACACAAACGCACCACCCAGGGCACGTCCGCTCCCACAGGAACTTCTCTTCCTTCGGCCCGAAGAGCTGAAACGCTCTTCAAATCTCTTATCGGGACTTTCCAACTCCCACAGGACTCTCCTTATGATCTCCCTTGTCTTATCGGGAAATCGGACCTCGCGTGATCGCGGGTCTCGTGGTCACGAATTCTTGTTTCTTGAATCCTCGAAACCCGATGGGTAATGACCAACGCTTTCCTATTCCTATCGGGAATCCTCCTATCGGGAAATCCTCACTTGCGTTGTCGTAGACAACTTACCTCACAAATCCCCGATTATCGATGACCTGTCAGCCAACGCTGACCTTATCCCAATTTATTAGAACTTTGTCTCTATCGCGACTTCGCTACTCGTGACTCCCAGCACTTGTTTCTCCAACTCCCGAGTCCCGATGCAGGGAAACTCCGATGCGATCCTGTCGCACTTTCGCAACCTCGTGTCCTCGTGACTTGAAGCCCCAATATTTGGGCGTTCACCCTGCGAATTCCCGAGTTCACGAGATCCCCGATTTCTGCCACCTGTCTTCCACTCACTCTTGTGGTCCCACACGCTAACCGGTGGTTGTCGGGATATCTCTTCTCGTGATCTCGCAACTCTTGGTGCAATTCCTTGCAGCTCCAACTGACGAACCTCCGATATGCTGATACACCGATTTGTCACGACACCTGTCCTCCACTACGATCCTTGACCCTGTCGGGAAATCGCGTATCGAAATATCATGATTTTCGTTGTCATGTGCACGGGGCTTTCAATTCCCTGATCCCCGACTCTATGGGATCTCTCGCCACGTGTCCCTGCCAATGGACAGTTCTGAGCTCTCGTCGGGATATCGCGGATCGCGATTCCCTGATGCAACGATTCTACACTCCTGAAATCCCTGATGGGTAAAATTTCGACTCCTGTCCTGAGGTCTCACACGTGTACTGCTGAGATCAATGGCTAGGATTATCCGTCGGTGTTTCGAGACTCAAAAGGTCTCAATTCTCCCGACCTTCAAAACCCCGATGCCTCGCCAGAATACTGACGCGTGTCCTGCCGAGATCAACGGCTAGGATCCTTTCTCAGGATTTCGAGACTCATAAGGTCTCGATTCTCTTTCTTAACAAAACCCCGATGACTCTGATATCCCGATGAATCCTCTGGAACTCCTCCTCTGCTTGCTAGGGCTTAAACCCCGCGTAACTTCTCGAGATCTAACGACTGACGGGATTTCGTCGATCTCCTCTGTAAGATCCTGACCATCGATTTATTTCGTCCCTTCTTGAGGACTTCTTAGCACGAAAATATTCTGTGCAGCCTTTCGATAATATCGAAGGCCTTGCTCCTCCTGAGATTTCTCAAGCTTCCACAATCTCTTAGGAAAAAGAGATCTTTGTGCATGCACTTGAAACTCTTGCCCGAAACCTTTCACGGGACAAGAACCCGGTGCTCTCCTTTGACGATATCATGAAGGTGCTATACCTCCTGAGCTTTTTCCACTCTGATTATTTCAAAGGGACTTGCACTCACTCCTTGCGGCAATCATCCAACAACTCCCAAGTGTTGAATCCCTTCGACTCTGCGCAACTTCTGCAGGAGCAGTCTTTGATTGTTTTCTTCTCAGATTCACAACTGAAACTTCCTCTTCAACCTGCGCACTCCTTGCATGGCTTCAAAATACCACTCTCACTTCTGAGTGAATAAGAACAAGAGTTAAACTACATGAGCCTCCATCAATGCACTCCTTGCGAATGATTTTCGACTGCACACCTTGCAGGAATCTCCTAGCTCAGATAGAGAAACAATTGAAACTCATTCCATCTCCCCTTCAGACTTCAGGTTGAACCATGAAATCACATGCACATCATATAAAAACAAATGCATGAGAGGAAAGAAAACATTCATGAGCATAACATCAATACACAGAGAAAACACCACAAACCATGAGTTTGAATCAAAGCTTCCTTCTATTAATTCAAATGCCTGTACATGGGTGTTCTTCATACACTATTCTCCACTTGCTCTTCTCTTCTCCTGAATGCTTCCACTATTATTTTACAATGGTACAATGAGGGTGTCTATATCCGTTTTCCCTCTCGAACTCTAAACTATCAAATCTAGACTTAAAAATCCTATCTACCAGCATTAAATCTATTAAATGTCGACTATCTACCAAAGGACGAGAGTTTAAACGCTCAAGGTCCAATACAATATACAAATGCGCCTTCATAAATGGATTCATTAAAGACTTGCGCAACAATCCCAAATTATTTTCAAAAATTTGGGTTGGTTTGTTCAGCTAATCTCCGCTTGATGTGCTGGCTCGCTTGATGAGTCGGTGATGCTCTTGCATCATACTCCTCGGCTTGAAAAATTTCATGGGATCCTGTCCATGAGCTCCTGCACAGTCTGTCCATGCTTTTGTATCTCTGCTTCAGTCTCCCAGCTGGCATCTTCCACTGGGTGGTTCTTCCATTTGACCAGATACTCGAAGTATTACTTCTGCCTGGTCTTTTTGCTCACTCTCTTGTCAAGTATACGCTCCATCTATGGCTTCTCTGCAATCGACATCTGCTTCTGCCACTAGAACTCTAGCTGTTCATCACTTCCAGCTCCTGCTTCTTTAGCCTTGTATGGATATAATTCTGAGACATTGAATGTCAGAGATATTCCGATCTCGTCCGGCAACTCAATCTCATAAGTGTTTTCTCCCAATTTCTTTAGGACTTTACATGGCCCAATTTTCTTCATTTTTAACTTGTTGTATGTTCCCCTTGGGAACCTTTCCTTCCTCAGATGTGCCAGAACTAGATCACCAACCTCGAACTGAAGTTGTTTCCTATGTTGATCCGCTCTACGCTTATATTCCTTGTTTGATTCCAGCAATCGCTCCTTCACCCTGCTGTGAAGTTCTTCCATCGCCTCTGTGAATTCTTCAGCACTTGCGCTCTTAGTTATTATCTATTCTGAATCCCTCAGTTCAGAAACTACTCTTGGATACCTGCCGTATACAATCTCAAATGGACTTTTTCCTGTGCTTTTGTTCATTGAGTCATTGTATGCAAACTCTGCCTGTGGAAACACATTGTCCCAACTGTTTTGGTGCTCTATCACCAAGCTTCTTAATAAGTCTCCCAGACTTCCATTTACCACCTCTGTTTTCCCATATGTCTGAGGATGATAGGCAGAACTAAACATCAAGTTAGTTCCCATCTTCTTCCAGAGTGTCCTCTAGAAATGGCCAATGAATTTTGTTTCCCTGTCTGAAACTATACTTTTGGGTAACCCGTGAAGTCTAACGACCTCCTTGAAAAACAGATTTGCGATATGAGTTGCATCGCTGGTCTTCTAACATGGGATAAAATGTGCCATTTTGGAAAACCTATCAACCACCACAAATATCGAATCATGTCCTCTTTTCGTCCTAGGCAATCCCAATACAAAATCCATGCTGATTTCATCCCATGACCTCTCGGGTATGGGTAATGGTTGATAGAATCCCGCATTCTACTTCCTGCCCTTTGAATGCTGGCAAATTCTACATCTGTCGACAAAATTCTTGACTTCTTACCGCATCCCTGGCCAAAAGTATGCTTCGTTAGCTTTGCAAATGTCTTGTCGTGGCCAAAATGCCCTGCCAATCCACCACTGTGCTTCTCTTTTAGCAGATTCTCCCTCATGGAAAAATTCAGAATACACAGTTGATTTCCTCTGAACAACAGTCCATTTTGGATCATGTAATCTATCCAAGGTCTTATGTCTCTGAGAACTGGATTCTATGCTACCTCATATGCCTCTGCAAAATCTGCATCACCTGCATACATGTCTCTAATACTTTCAAAACCCAATGTTTTGACTCGGAACTCCTGCAGCAACAAACACTTCCTGCTCAAAGCATCAGCCACTTTGTTAGCAGTACCTGAAATGTGTTTAATTACAAATGTAAAATTTTGCATATACTCTACCCATTTAGCATGTTTCTGATTCAACTTCTCCTGTTGAGTCACAAACTGCAATTCATGATTATCACTATACAAAACAAATTCTTTCGGGATCAAGTAATGCCTCCATTTCTTCAATGCCTGTATGATAGCATAAAAATCTTTGTCATATGTAGAATACTTCACTTTTGCCTCGTCCAACTTCTCGCTGAAACATGCAATTGGTCTGTCCTCCTGGCTCAAGACCGCTCCTATGGAAAATCCACTTGCATCACATTTTACTTGGAACACTTTTGTAAAATCCGGCAACACCAAAACCGGTTGTTCCGTGATCTTTTGTTTCAACAAGTTGAAACTCTTCTCTGCCTCTTCAGTCCAATGAAAATATTTATGTCTTTTCTTGATGGTATCCATCATCGCTACGCTAATTCCACTAAAATTTCTGATGAATTTTCGGTAGAAACTAGCCAGTCCATGAAAACTTCTCACCTCGAAAATATTTCTCGGTGATGGCCAATTTTTAATTACCTCCACTTTACTTGGATCCATCTTTAATTCATTCGCCGATATGACAAATCCCAAGTAAATGAGTTATGTCTTCATAAATGAATATTTCCTCATGTTGATCAACAGCTTCTCATGCTGTAGCTTCTTCATTACTGCAGCTAAATGCTTCAGATGTTCTGCCTTTGTTTTACTGAAAATCAATATGTCATCCAGATAAACAATGACAAATTTCCCGATGAATTCCTTCAGCACTTCATTCATTAGCCTCATGAAGGTACTTGGTGCATTCGTCAAGACAAACGGCATGACTAGCCACTCATACAACCATTCGTTGGTTTTGAAGGCTGTCTTCCATTCATCGCCTTCCCTCATGTGAATCTGATGGTATCCGCTTTTCAAATAAACCTTTGAAAAAAAATTGGCTCCACTTAAACAGTCCATCAAGTCATCCATTTGTGGCAATGGAAACTTGTACCTGATGGTTATCTTGTTAATGGATCTGGAATCGGTACACATTATCCAACATCCATCTTTCTTTGGACTCAATACCATTGGAATGACACACGGGCTCAAACTCTCCCTGATCAGTCCTTTATCCAACATTTCCTGCACCTGCCTTTCAACTTCTTCATTTTCCTGCGGTGTCAACCTGTACACAGCTTTGTTTGGTAAACTGGCTCCTGGTATGAGGTCTATATGATGACTCACACTCCTCATTGGTGGCAACGAATGAGGTAATTTGTCTACCACAATGTCAACAAACTCTTCCAGCAGTTCCTGAATTTCTTTCGGAAAATCATCCACTCTTGTGCTGGTCAAAACGATTTTTGGTTTCCTAACCACAAAGAATTGTGGATCTTCCTTCTTCTTTACTTCTGCCAGAAGTTCCTTCCCACTCATGAGAAGTACAGTATTTATCGGTTCTGGTTTTAATTCTTTATCTTTAATTGGAAGTAACGTATGTGTTCTTCCATTCTTCTCCAAAGTATACGTATTCATCTTCCCATCATGAATTACGTTCCTGTCATATTGCCATGGTCTGCATAGCAATAAATGACATACATCCATAGGAATAACATCATAGAGTATTTTATCATTGTATCCTCCTATCTTGATGTCAACTAAGCACTGTTTGGTGACACTTACCTGATGTCCCTTCTGTAGCCATGAAACTTTGTATGGACTCAGGTGATCAGTTGTCTCCAACTCTAGATTTTCTACCATCTCAGTTGAAACGAGATTATCTGTGCTACTGCTATCCACGACAACCTTGCATTTCCTGTCTTTGGTTTTTCATGCAGTTCTAAAAAGTCTGTTTCTTTGAGCTGTGTCCTCCACCTCCTTCTCGGGTGTTAAGAGAACCTTACGCATCATCAATGACCTTCCGTCTTCTGCGTCTTCTGCTTCAGCATCTCGCCTCTATGCCTCGACGATGTGGGCTTCTCCTCCATCCTTCTTCCTATCTGGACAGTCAACTACCTTGTGTCCATTCTTTCCACACGTGAAGCATGTGATGACTCCACCTCTACCACTTCCTCTACCTCTAGTACGAGGAAATGTATTATTATTAGTGTATCCTCCGCCCTGTTCCGTATGTTGCCTTTGTTGTTCAACGTGTTGGCCTCGCTGTGAACTTCCACCTCTTTCTGTTCTAGTCTGAGGCTTTTTCCAATCATCCTTGGATTTTTGGAACCTATCTTGGGAAACTGACTTACCTTTTGGCTGGCTCCTACCTCGGCCTCACTGTCCTGGCTTACATCTCAGTGTCTCTTCAGCTTTCAACGCCATTTTATATGCATCCTCTACCGTTCTGATGGTGGTCATACTAATATCGTCCTGGATATCGTATCTCAAGCCATTCATATACCTGGCAAATTTTTCATCATCGCTCTCCCGATGACCTGCTCTGATATTTAGCTTGTAGAATTCCTCAGTATACTCCTTCACTGTCATCAACTTCTGCCTCAGGTTCTGTATTCTCCTGAACAGTGTGATTTGATAATCCCTTGGGATGAACTTTGCCTTCATCTTTGCAATCATTCGATCCCAGCTTTTAATCTTTTGCTTGCCTTTGGAATGTCTATCTGCTTGAAGCTCATCCCACCATAATGCTGCGTGTCCCTTCAATTGTGTGACAGCATGTCTGACCTTCTTATCCTCTTCGATATCCTCATAATCGAAGTAGGTGTCAAGAGCTCTAATCCAATATAGAATCTCTTCTGCATCCAGATTCCCTTCATAAGATGGAATGCCCATCTTTGTTTTCGAACTCATCCGGGCGATAGCCTTAATTAATCGCTCATTGGCTGCATCTTCGGCTACAACTTCTCCTTGTTGTTCAACTTCAACTTTGCCTTCAGAGTCGCTCAGATCTCCAGCACTGGCTGTGCATCTCTGCACTGCCTCCATATATTCTAGTCTCGCTCGGAGATCATGTATCTGCCTTTCCATTTCTGGATTTTGTGCTTGTTTCCCTCTTCCTCTCTGGTTCCCCCTATCCTCTGGATCGGGTGATTGTCTTTCTCTCCTCGATGGAATGGTGAAATTCTTTCTTCTTCTCTACTACAAAAAACATAGAAAATTTCTCGCTCTGATACCACTCTGACGCAAACGCGCCACCCAGGGCATGTCCGCTCCCACAGGACCTTCTCTTCCTTCGGCCCGAAGAGCTGAAACACTCTTCAAATCCCTTATCGGGACTTTCCAACTCCCATAGGACTCTCCTTATGATCTCCCTTATCTTATTGGGAAATCGGACCTCGCATGATCACGGGTCTCGTGGTCATTAATTCTTGTTTCTTGAATCCTCGAAACCCGATGGGTAATGACCAACACTTTCCTGTTCCTATCGGGAATCCTCCCGTTGGGAAATCGACACTTGTGCTATCGTAGACAACTTACCTCACAAATCCCCAATTCTCGATGACCTGTCAGTCAACGCTGACCTTATCCCAATTTATCGGAACTTTGGCTCTATTGCGACTTCGCTACTCGCGACTCCCAACACTTGTTTCTCCAACTCCCGAGTCCCGATGCGGAGAAACTCCGATGCAATCCTGTCACACTTTCACAACCTCGCGTCCTCGTGACTTGAAGCCCCAATATTTGGGCGTTCACCCTGCGAACTCCCGAGTTCGCAAGATCCCCGATTTCTGCCACCTGTCTTCCACTCACTCTTGTGGTACCACACGCTAACTGGTGGTTGTCGAGATATCGCTTCTCGCGATCTCGCAACTCTTGGTGCAATATCTTGCAGCTCCAACTCACGAACCTTCGATATGCCGATGCACCGATGTGTCATGACACCTGTCCTCCACTACGATCCTTGACCCTGTCGGGAAATCGCGTATCGAAATATCACGATTTTCGTTGTCATGTGCACGGGGCTTTCAATTCCTAGATCCCCGACTCTGCGGGATCTCTCACCACGTGTCCCTTCCAATGGATGGTTCTGAGCTCCCGTCAGGATATTGTGGATCACAATTCCCTGATGCAATGATTCTACACTCCTGAAATCCCCGATGGGTAAAATTCCAACTCCTATCCTGAGGTCTGACGCGTGTACTGCCAAGATCAACGACTAGGATTCTCTGTCGGTGTTTCGAGACTCAAAAGGTCTCAATTCTCTCGACCTTCAAAACCCCAATGCCTCCAAAATCCCGATGCCTCGCCAGAATACTGACGCGTGTCCTGCCAAGATCAATGACTAGGATCCTTTCTCGGGATTTCGAGACTCACGAGGTCTCGATTCTCTTGCTTAACAAAACCCCGATGACTCTGATATCCCGATGACTCCTCCATAACTCCTCCTCTACTTTCTAGGGCTTAAACCCCACGTAACTTCTCGAGATATAACGGCTGACGAGATTTCGTCGATCTCCTCTGTAAGATCCTGACCATCAATTTCTTTCCTCCCTTCTTGAGGACTTCTTAGCATGGAAATCTTCTATGCAGCCTTTCGATAATCTCGAAGGCCTTGGTCCTCCTGAGATTTCTCCAGCTTCCACAATCTCTTAGGAAAAAGAGATCTCTGTGCACGCACTTGCAACTCTTTCACAAAACCTTTCATGCTGCAAGAACCGGGTGCTCTCCTTTGACGATATCACGAAGGTGCTATACCTTCTGATATTTTTCCACTCTGATTCTTTCAGAGGGACTTGCACTCACTCTGTAAGGTCTCTAGAGAGGTAGTGGGGGTCCCAGAGGGCCCATAGTGACAATAGTGGAGGTCATTCAATGTAAGGTGGACTAGGTCCACTATATTATTAAATAAGGCCCACTATGGTAGTTAGATATAATAAATGTAAGAGGACTTCTTAGAAGGTTCTACTTCTAGAAGAT
>ML776620.1:884991-922020 GCA_009831015.1 Picea engelmannii | reverse complement strand
TATATTATTAAATAAGGCCCACTATGGTAGTTAGATATAATAAATGTAAGAGGACTTCTTAGAAGGTTCTACTTCTAGAAGATTTCTCCTCTAGAATGTTCTTAGGTGATGGTAGCACTATATAAATGGGTTCAAGCAATGTAATGAGACATGAAAAGAAGTATTGTATTTGGAGCTGAAGCTCAATAGGAGGATGCCCCCTCGAAGAGGCAAGTGAACAGGAGAGGATCCCTTCCATAATAGGATCCATTGTATGATGTTTCCCTACCTCAAGGGTTTTCTCTATTTCTTGTGTTCATGTTATGGTGAATGGTTTATGGTTTATTCTTGGTATTATTGAAGTATATTTGTAGATCTGGTATAGGTACTTAACACACTCCTTGCGACAATCATTCAACAACTCCCAAGTGTTGAATCCCTTCGACTCTGCGCAACTCCTGCAACAACAGTCTTCGATTGTTTTCTTCTCAGATTCACAACTGAAACTTCCTCTTCAGCCTACGCAATCCTTGAACGGCTTCAACAACCCACTCTCACTTTTGAGTGAATAAGAACAAGAGTTAAACTACCTGAGCCTCCATCAACGCACTCCTTGTGGATGATTTTCGACTGCACACCTTGCAGGAATCTCCTGGCTCAGATAGAGAAACAATTGAAACTCATTCCATCTCCCCTTCAGACTTTAGGTTGAACCATGAAATCACATGCATAGAATATAAAAACAAATGCATGACAGGAAAGCAAACATTCATGAGCATAACATCAATACACAAAGAAAACACCACAAACCATGAGTTTGAATCAAAGCTTCCTTCTATTAATTCAAATGCCTGTACATGGGTGTTCTTCATACACTATTCTCTGCTTGCTCTTCTCTTCTCTTTAATGCTTCCACTATTATGTTACAATGGTACAATGAGGTTTTCTATATCCGTTTTCCCTCTCGGACTCTAAACTATCAAATCTAGACTTAAAAATCCTATCTACAAGCATTAAATCTATTAAATGTCGACTATCTACCAAAGGACAAGAGCTTAAAAGCTCAAGGTCCAATACAATATACAAATGCGCCTTCATAAATGGCTTCATTAAAGACTTGCGCAACAATCCCAAAGTATTTTCAAAAAATTGGGTTGGTTTGTCCAGCTAATCTCCGCTTGATGTGCTGGCTCGCTTGATGAGTCGGTGATGCTCCTGCATCAACTTTCTAGATAAATTTGCAGAGGACACTACTATGTGAGCTATGATGGCTGAGTTATTCACCGCCACCATGAGTTCAAAAGAAAGAGTCAAAGATTTCAATCAAAGATTCACGACCATCTTAAACAAGTTTCAGCCATAAGCGAAACGAACCTAGGATTCACAAATTGAGGTTTACACTAACGCGCTCCCGTCTTCTATTTCTATGTTTGTAAAAAGAGCCCCCAAGAGAGCCCTGGATGACAATTTTGAAGAAGCCAAAATGATAAAATTCCAGATGAAAGTGTGTAAAGAGGGCCAGGTCTCTCTAGTTAAGAAAGAAGCTCAACCTTCCCCCAGGAGAGGACTCCTTTTGACTAGACTACCGAGGAAACAACCATAACAGACTCCTGACAAAGGTAATGGAGACATAGAATATATAAAACACATGGTTAAGAAATTATCAAATGAGATCATAGACATGAAGAGGAATGCAGGGGAGGGAAACCAAGGCCAAAGGCCCTACAAGCCTTTCTTTAAGAGGAACCCACCATTCAAGGCAATTGAACCTCCCCCAGCTAACTTAAATATTGATCTAGGGAATGTTGCATCTGATTCTTTCTGTACTTATCACCAAGAAAATCACTCTGAAAGAGACTGTCCTCAATGGGTGCATGCCATGAATTTGATGTCCAATCGGTTTCTAGACAAAGTCTCCCTGACTGAACAACCAAGCAGTTCAACTATGAATATTACTGACCAAGAAGAGATTGATCCACCACAAGATAAAACCATGATGATATGGTATCCTGACCTGATCATGCCTTCCGACGACCTATTTGAGTCTCAGGAACAACTCGCGGAAGTCTCGGTGATACAAACACGCAGTAAGGGTCCGCCTGGATTGAAAGATATCGCTTCCATCTAGACCTCGAGGAGTAAGGCAACTCCCAATCACCTGAAAAAAACTTTCACTCTTGGTAAAAACCCTATAAGAATCCATATCGATCACCCAAATTGGAGTACAACGTAGTCGAAGATTTGAAGAAGTTAAAGGCTAATATATCAATTATGAACATATGGAAAATTCCTCAGCAAAAGGACTTTCTGTTACAAGCTTTGAACTCAGTAGAAAACCCGACCATGGGAAATGGTCAGGAAATAACTCTATCTCCCACAGATCTAGTGAGCAAGCCAACTGTGAAAATCTGCTCGGAAGATAGAAAGAAAAAACCTTTTGTCCCACCGTTCCTCTTAACGTTTGAAGTCTTCAATAGAAATCCTTACAATTGTTTGGTAGATTCTGGGGCATCTTCCAACATTATGCCCTTGTCTATTTGCAAAAAATTAAATGTCATTCCTCTCAGTAGTGATAAACATGTCATACAACTAGACAGAACCCAGTTCAAGGTCATGGGAGAACTCAAATATGTAATGATCAGGATAGCGAGACATCCCAAGTTTGTTCAAGTGATTGACATCATTGTGGTAGATATTCCAAAGGCATATGGGTTACTACTAAGTCGATATTGGTTTGAAAATATAAATGGATATTTCAGTACAAAATGGGCACACCTTTGGCTACCACTGAAGGGATACAAGAACATGATCATAATCGATAGGGAGAGATATCTTAAACACATGGTCACTGATCTAGAAACCCCGAAGGAACCTTCGTCCACAGATTTGCCTATTTTGGGCAATTATTCCTGCGAATCCCACTTCAGAAACTTTTCTCCTCTCTTGTCCGATGTTCCCCTCACTCAAAAATCTGAAACGGTTTTTCAAGAGAATTCATCGATGCCGACAGAAGACACCCTTTTCTGTCAAGACCCTAAGCTAGAGATTACAGAACAAAAGATAGGAGAGCAAGAAATTAATAAGGAAAAAGAAAAGGGCGATTGTCGTTCACAAATTTGGACTTTATATTTTGATGGATCTAAATCACAAGAAGGGTCAGGAGTAGGTTTAATCCTCATTGATCCTAAAGGTAAACACCATTTCCTATCTTGTAGGATAGAATTTGAATGTACTAACAACACTGTTGAATATGAAGCTCTTGTACAAGGATTAAAGAAAGCTATAGAATTGAGTGTCAAATAATTGAATATTTTCATAGATTATGAAATCATTGTTAGACAAGTAAGAAATACTATACATTGCAATTCTTCTCACCTAAAGAATTATCAATAGGAGGTGCATAGGCTAGTAAAGCATTTTGAAGCCTTCAATATTACAACGATCCCTAGAGAAAAAAATATTCTTGTTGACTCGGCCACAACTTCTTCCAGGCTATCGCCTCTAGAGGATTATGAAGCCTCTCGATTCACTCTGGAGATTCTCTACAAACAATGAGTGCCTAATAACATTTCTAATTGGAAAGTATTTGAAGGTGATGAACAGATCATAAAATTCTTAACTAACTAAGACAATTTCAAAGATTTGGCTATTGACGATGAAGTATTCCAAGATAAATCGATAGAGACTGATCCTTGGACATGACAACCTATTGATAAATCAAAGTCTCACATAATCCTGAAAGGGATAGCTGATCTAGAAAATTTGTTTGATCTGAAAGAATGATTTAAGGGACCTAGAAATGAAAAGACTGGTAGCTCTTGTCCTCTGCATGAAACTATAAATATTGGGACCCCAAAAAACCCAAAGAATGTGAATCTTAGAAAGACTATATCTAAGGGAGAAAGGAAATATTATTTCAAATTGTTCAGACAATACCAAGATGTCTTCACATGGTCCTATCGAGATCTGAAAACATATGATACTTGCATCATTCAACACACTATCCCATTAAAACCCGAAGTAAAACCTTTCCAATAGAAGCTCTGAAAGTATCACCCATCCTTGGAACCTCTCATGTACTAGGAATTAAATAAGATTTTAGACGCCAAGATCATTTTCTAGGTTAGACATTCCGCATGGGTAGCAAACTTGGTTCCAGTATGAAAAAAGTCGGGAGAAATCCGCTTATGTGTACATTTTAGGAATATTAACAGAGATTCAGAAAAGGAAAATTACCCATTCCCACCAATGGAGCAACTCCTACAGGCCGTGTCAGGTTAGAATATTTTTTCTCTACTAGACAACTTCTCAGGTTACAACCGAGTTTTGGTTTCATAGGAAGATCGGTTGAAGACTACCTTTCGAACCAAGTGGGGAACATTTTCTTATAAACACATTCCTTTTGGGTTAATTGATGCAGGAGGAAACTTCCAAAGGGCCATGAATGTAGCATTTCGGGGATTAATAAACAAGTGTGTGGTTTTGTATCTGGAAGACATAATAGTGTATTCAAAGAGCATAGAAGAACACATCCAACACTTAACTCATATTTTTGAAAGATGTAGGAAGTACTGTATATCCTTAAATCCTAAGAAAACTATCTTCGGTGTCGAGGAAGGTAAGATGTTAGGTCACATTATATCTCAATCAGGAATTTGCATAGACCTAGAAAGGATTAAAGTAATAGCTCAACCCCCGTTGTCTCACAACAAGAAGGCCATGCAGTCCTTTTTCGGGAAAATCAATTTTGTGAGGAAATTCACTCCCGATTTTGCAGAAATCATCATACCCTTACAAAATATGATTCACAAGGATGTCGAATTTAATTGGGATGATGAGAGAAAATATGCTTTTAGATATATTAAAACTGCTATATCCCGGGCCCCGGTGTTACAAAGTCCCAATTTCAATAGATAATTCTTCCTGTACACTTTCACCTCCGACCAATTGTTAGCTGCAGTTTTGACTCAGAAGAATGATGACAACAATGAGGCCCCAATATCATTAATGAGAACTAATATTCAAGGAGCTAAGATAAATTATCTTGCTATAGACAAACCGGTCGATGCATTATTTAAGGTGGTAAAACACTTTAGGTCTTACATCCTCAAGAACCACACTAAAGTGATTGTGCCGCACCCTACGGTCTGATCCTTGTTTACTCAACAAGAAATGGGGGAAAGAAGAGGGAACTATATGGCAGTAGTTCATGAATTTGATCTATATATAAAACCTTCCAAAGTAGTAAAAGGACAAGGGTTATGCAAACTTGCAGCCAAAGCCCAGGACCAAGTAAATGAAGATTCCAGATGGGAGAACAAAATGGAACTATGGTGTGGCAAAGAATAATACATCTCCCCAAGATAGGAGTCTTGGTATAAGGATTTAACTTATCTGCTACACCATGGGACTTTTCTGGAAAATCTCAACCCTAGGGAAAGGAGAGCTCTCAGGTTAAAATCTGCACAATATCACCTTATAAGTTCGGTACTCTTTCGGATTAATTATGATGGGGTACTATTAATATGTCTTGAACGTGAATATGTAGACAAAGTGCTGAAGGAGCTCCATGATGGCCCTTCCAGGGGACATTTCGAAGGAAACACCACCGCTCATAAGATTCCGAGAGCTGACTATTATTGACTCACCTTGTTCAAATACGCTAATACCTATGCTAGAAATTGTAAAACCTGTCAAATGAGCATAGGGAAGGAGAAGAGCGCAACAATCCCACTCCAACCTGTGACTGTCTGTAGGCATTTTGAGCAATGGGGGTTGGATATCATAGGATAAATTACACCCAGCTCTTCAAAACAACACAAGTACATTCTTACTGCTACCGATTATTTCACGAAATGGGAAGAGGCCATCCCTCTAACTCATGTAAATGAGAAGGTAGTAATTCAATTCATAGAACAAAAGCTAATCACAAGGTTTGGCATCCCTTCTATCCCGATATTTGATAATGCTGCTTATTTTTCTTCCATGCTTTTGACAGAGTTTTCTTTGGACAAAGGAATCATAATTAGGTACTCGACAATTTATTATCCCCAAGGAAATGGTGTGGAAGAATCAACTAACAAGAACCTATTAAGGATATTAAAAAAGATGGTTGTAGATAACCAAAGGAATTGGCATAATCTACTTCATAACGCTCTGTTGGTTGATAGATTCACACCCAAGGAAGCTATAGGTAATTCACTGTACTTTCTAGTTTACAGGCAAGAATCCATCCTCCTGAATGGGCTCTATCTTCCATCTCTTCAACTATCCCAAGTTTCCAATGAGGAACCTTCATCAGCCATACAACAAAGAATCAACATTGTGCTCATGCTGGAAGAAGAGATAGAAAAGGCTAATTCAAAGTTCCTAGCTCACCAATAGATAGTGAAAATATGGTTTGATAAGCATAAGGCTAAAGAGAATAACTTAGAAGTAGGAGACCTAGTCCTAAAGTGGGACAGATCAAATGAACCGAAAGGGAAGCATTATAAGTTTCAAAATCTGTGGCTTGGACCTTTTCAAGTGGCTGAGAAGATTGGGGTAGGAACTTATCGGTTACAAAATTGAAGGGGGAAAAATGATGCCCTTCCAGTGAATGGAAAATCCCTAAAACAATACTTTCAATAGTTAAAAAAAATAAAAAAATAAAAGGGGTTTTAGTGTTTTATGTTTTGTTTGAGTGTTTTCACAATTACCACATGTTATTTTCTTTTTCCACCTAGATTTCTGTGATTTTGAAAGTTGTGTTTAGTAGGACAATGGTTGATATAAAAACATGTGACACAATGAACTCTGTTCCTAACTCATCGCTCACTTACAAACACAAGAAGCGTAGGAGAATATGCAATTTCTTTGAGGCATCCTCTGTCTAACCTGAGCAAATGAACAACTTCAGAGAAATGCCAGAAGTGTCTACTTAGTGGTTTGGTAAGACCCTAGGGAATGAAGTAAAGCTGGAAAGGACTACATGAACCCAAAAGATGAAGCTAGTAAAGGATCCACCTTAACCATCTCACTTTGCAAATAAATAGGCATCATCCTCTCCCACTCACTCAGGGCATCATGCTGAAATAAATTTGATATTATCAAAAGAGTGAACAGTAGGAGAGGGTATGAAAATATCTTTGTTGGGGCTATAAATGCTCGCTGGTAGTGGATCAAGGTCTGTGATGTCAGGGTGACTCCACCTAGGATATGGACGCTCACTGGCAGTGGAGAGACATTGAAGCAAGTGAGTAGAAGTAACTAAAGGCTTCACGCTAGTGAATTCTTTGCTAAAATTTTGTAAAATGGGGCATGATTTAGGGTTACAGGAAACAAGGAAGGAATAGAGGTTAAAATCTCATAGGCATACCCAGAAGCATCAACTGAAGAAGTTCAAAACCCAAGGGTAAAAGAGACTTGGATTCAAAACCAATTAACTTCTCCACCTGCTTTTGTTTGAATTGAGCCCTGAGGAAGGAATAGAGATTCTGCTTTCGCCCAATGTATCGCCATTTGTTGAGCACTCAACACACCCTAAACGTCTACATAAAATTTCACTTTTTGGGTACCACTTGATCTCTTGTGAATGTCTAATTCGATCTTAGTATGAAAATGTTGCCTTTGCTCGTCTTCGGTTTTTCATTTTAAGTCTTTCAAAGTTGTTTGGGCAAGCGAAAATCATCATGAATTAACAAAGACTAACATTTGATTAAAGAACCGACAACCGAAATTTCTCCCCGACTCGCTAAAGGAATTCGACATCGGGAAGGATTAGAGATGACAAATTTTGCCTGAGAGGACCAAAATAGCTGAGCCCCAACATTCATTAGAATCGACAGATGGAAGTCTTAATTACACAATAGGCACTACGCAAGAATATCGCCGATGACCGACCCTCGTCGGTGTTGGGAAGTTTTGAAGAGAGTAAGCATCACACGAGTAAAGGAAGGATATCATCGATCGTCGACTGCCGAAATGTTTTCATCATCAGGGATTTATGAAGGTGTAACCTACAAAGAAACTTCATGCCTGAACATATCCCTAATACCTATTAGGATCAAAAGTTTTCTTAGAAGGATACCAACGGAAACATACGCAAGGTGTCACTGATCCCCGACCTGTCCACTGAGAAATGCGACGTGATGGGACATTTTAGCTCTAAGATACGCTAGATATGACACATTTAAAATATTAATTAATTCCAAGATCGCACATTAGCTGTTAATTCGTGCATAAACCAAACAAATTGTTTAAGCCTCTCGATACAATGCATCTCCTCCTGCGTCTCCATTGTCAACCAATGTAGAATTTATTTGTAGAGATTCGATCATAGGTTTTTTTTAATTGCATCCATTACTCCTATTAATTGGTTGATAGAATTGGTAGGATCTCTCTCATTATATTCTTTTGAGACATTATGTATGGGCTCATTCTGCGCGCAGAGAAGTTTGGAGCACCTAGAGGAGAAAGACGAGCAATTCAGAGAAATCTTCCAAGGTCGAGTGAGTATTAAAACAACAATTTTAGCAAGAACTACGGGTATGTACTGACTTATGTGTGTTTTACGCATCAATTCATATGTTTTCATACAACGTTACTATGTACACATGTCTAAAGCATGGTTTTCAGTTGCAGGAATAATTCCTCCGAAGAAACCCACCACTAGTAAATCTCCAAGGGTGCCAAAGCTACAAGAACCAGAGGTGGGAGAAGGTTCCTCCCTAGCATTCGCAAGGCAATTGGAATTCGCTCCAAATCTAGTTCCCATAATCAAGACAACCACCAAGAAGGTCTTTGTCCAACCTCCGTCCTTTGGAGAGATAGAGGAAAACATCAGGAACAAAACAATATTCCCTCGTTGGGAAGAACTGTTTAAGAAAATCAAGAAGGAAAAAACCCTCGAGTATGCCACGCACAATGATCCTGATATGAGAAAACTTGACAACGAATTTCTCCCAAATGTTCGCAAGGATTATTTGCACATGGTGGCAAGAAGAACTCTAGTATTTCCCTGCATCGAACTCTTGAAATAGCTTATTGATCACATTGATACATAGAGGTGTTTAATTAATGATGACAATGGCAGATGCATCGGGATTTTCCTCCCAGTAGAAGTTCAAAGTTACTACAAGCTCAGGGAGCCGGAAGAACGTTTAAGCACTGGATTTTTTTCGAGTCTCTATCAAAATCACAACACCATAAATATTATGTCGTCCTGGTGGAGAGAGGATAAAAAACTCACTAATCGGACCTTCATCTGGTACCCAACGACCAACCTAAGAGATCCTTACATCTATCTAATGGCCCTTCTCTATCGATTTCATGGGGAGAAATACTGCACCAGGTTTTCAGAGGCATGGATGCCTCTGGCTTATACTGTATCCATTTTTGGAATAGGTTTTAACTGGGGTGCAATCATTTCCAAATAGTTGAGCACTTTCATACGACAAGATAAGACACCAAAAGAGGGAGAAACTCCTTCCTTATACATGGCCTCGTATCTATTGGATGTTGTCTGTGCCAAGAACGTCTTTGTTGGAATGAACTTAAGCTGGCATTCCTCTGAGCTCCCAGTCTATGTATACTTCAACATCCTTTTGGAAACCAGGTACAAGAAATCTTATTCTCTCATCTATGACTTGTTTATTGCACGCATTTATTCCCTGTTGTTCAATAAAGAATGCCCAAGGCTATCGGATGCAACCAAAAGGGTGGTATCGAAAGTAGGCCACTGGTATCTAGATGAGTGAAATACCTACATCATGGTTTTTGGTGCCACAAGAGAACCCCATCTATTACTTGTATATTTCCCTGATTGACTAGTATTAGGGGAAATATGTTATCAGACCATTTTGGAGGGCTACAATGCCACTTTGGTAAAGCACAAGAAGCGGGCCTTCATACCTTATGGGTTTCATATTGGATTCTATGTGGTCAAAGACACCATGCAGGCCAAGAAATAAGTATTAAGTCAATTAGAATTCTGATTCTGGACTGGTCGTTTTCGCAAGCATGATCCCAAAGGTCTGGTCCCGAAGCATGCGTCACAGGTATCATCTTATTGGCCCTATGCCCATGATCAGTTTGAGGATGAGATATTCATCAAAAAAACTCAAGACTAGGATGAGGTGGTGGCAAGGATGGCTAATCCTAAAACAACTAGGTTTAAGGCCATGAGTTTGGATGAGCAAGAAACTATCCTGGAACAATAGGCTCAAGAGATATTCAGGTCCATAGAATAAAGGATAATATTCGAATCGGTTGAAGTGGTGGAAGCTCCTCAAGAAAATACCAAAACAAAAGAGATATCCCAGGAAAATTTAGTACAGGATATGGATCTCCCTAAGGATCAAAGTGCACAGGAGAGCGGTTCACTCCTGTATCAACAAGCCTAGTTGTTAATGAAGCAGATGAAAGACAACCTGGACCTCGTTAGGTTTCTAAGGCTTTCGACCAATAACCCAAAAGAAATCCCAGCAATGTCAAGTGGCTCTGATTTCATAAAACTTGATAACACCAACGAGTTAGATGACTCTGAATCCACAACACCACTGGCCAATTCACCGACAGGCTTGACGAATCAACCAGATATAGGTCAGGTATCAGTAGAACAAGTGATCCTAACCCTCTAACCGAGTTCATCAATGTATACAGTGATGATGAGAGCCTAGAAGCATCTCAAAGAACCCCTGTGCATGTCCAAGAAGAAAGGGACCTGAGAAGACTTCTTCTCCTCCTCCCGAGTTTCAAACCCAGGAAATCCCACAAAAGTAAAAGGAATCTGAAATTGGCCTCGACAAAAATATTCCCAACGTGTCGAATAATCGAGAAGACAATCTGAACGACAAGTCAAAACTGGGTGAGCCAAAGGAAGGATTCCCACAAAAGGACGTCAATGTTTCAACGACTAACGCACAAGTAAGTATCGAACCCACTCACGACATATCTATTTTACTTGATACTCCGATCCACGATAAGAGTCAATAAGAGGCCAGGCCTTTAGAGCACAATGAGGAAGTTTAGGAGTTGGATCTTGAACAAATTCACACCACCGGAAGTCTGGGAAACACACTCACATGGGTTGATCAGCAAATTCCAGAACCAATGGATGAAGTAGTAGATATCTATGTGATCTCTTATGATAGAAAGAGGAAGGCCTTCATCCAAAGAACCAAAAAAAAAAGGAGGATCACATTGGATCACTCCATCCTCATCACCATAGAGGAGAACTTGATAAACACAGAAAATTCCCGAACATCGGAGCTCCTCGGCGTGGGAATGGCGATCTCGGAAGCCACCTGGGACAGTGCCAAACGAGATGAAATGGAGTTGGTTTCCACTCAGAAGAAAATATAACATTTGTGCCACCTTGATGAATACTACCAGGGAACCACTCAAACAATGGTTTACCTGAGAAGCGAGTTCGAAGAGGCCTACAACAAGTTCAAGAAGGAACGACACACTTTTATTGTGAAGATTGATGAATTCTAGGAGGATACTATCATGGCACTCGTGACATGCAAGGACATGGATAGGTGGCATGAAAGGGCACATCAGTCCATAGAGAGACTCGAGTACATTGATGCAGTTTAGCAGGGCCAAGATAAATAAGAACATGACATCCAGACGTTGGGTAAAAATAGTCTCGATCACATGAAGTGATCAATCAAGTATTGGGATAAGATGTTGTAGGAACCACACCAAGACATTCAAGAGCATTGGGCCAAATGAGAAAAAAATTGGGGTAAAATCAATAAAGAGATGAAGGATATCGGACTCCCCAAGTTCGATACTCTCGACGACTTCGTCGACCTGCACAACGTAGTCAAATCGCTCACCTGACAAGATGCATTATTGGCCGAAGAGATGGTGAAAGTGACCAATATAAATCTAGGACAAGTGAAAAGGTTTATGGAACATACAATCAGAGCTCAGACTGTGATACAGTAGTTAAACACCAATCTAGTGAAATATCAGGTGCATGCGATGGAAGTCAGAGGATTTTACGTGACTCTGATGGAACAACACAGATTTCCATGGGCCTAGGCCTGTGAAGAGTTGTTTATCAATTGGTCGGAATATGAGAAAATTCACCCTTTCAAGTGATATCTTAAGTTGACTATTAAAGAAACTATTAGAAGAAGACGCCACATGGTGTATTTTTCTTTTCTTAAACTGCACTTAGCCGTTGTTTTCAATTGAACTTTAGATTATAAATAAATACCTCGATCGATTAATTAAGGGTCGATCATTGTTTTAATAACTCTTTATTTTTGGTTGTTAAGAATTATTTTGAAGATGCTATGAATTGAGAAGTCCTTCTGGACCATAGAAAAGTTATTTTCATCAAACGCATGTATGATTGGGCATGGAGAAGAACTATTTCCTATCCTATTTCATGAGTGACGTAGTAATGAGTAAGAGCTATTTAATCTATTGTCAAGTTATCTGGTGCAATATTTTGTTGTTCTTTACTTTAAATGATGAAGATGAATAATTATGATAGCATGTGATGAACGATTATGGTATATGAATTATTTTTCTTGCCATTATCTTATTTGCATATGTGTTTTCTTTCTGATAATTAGTTTCTCAGAGAGTAATTGGATGCTCACATGGTTAATGTATTAGTACTAGGCCTGTGGTATAAAAATTTTGTCTGCATTCTTGAGCAACGGGTTATCCCAAGCTCAGCCTCTTCCTAGTAGTTTAATACTTAATCTTGTTGGTGTCAAGTTGATTTATGTTGGCTTGCATATCTCATACCAGTCCCACCCAAGAGAAAATACAGAAGAGACTAGTCATAACTGAAGGAAGAGCCTTCATAAGAAAACATAAATCTCGTCGATAATTTGGCTAGATCGCAAGATTTGGAGAACTATTCCACCATTAAACGTTGTAGAGCCTAATTGGGCCTCGGTGGTGGGTTTGGTTCCTATTGTTGTTTCAAGGGATTTAAGACCCATCAACAGATCCATAACTCCAGAGAAAAAGCACTACTGGAGTTTTGTGGACAAGGAGAAAGATAAATCTATGAAGTAGATCCTGACCATTGGTCGCCAGGAGGTACATGTCAACAAATCGTCGAATTCAGTTGAAACCACTCCAGGAGAAAGAAAATGTGCAGGAGTTGAAAACCCTAAAGCATGAATAGTCGAAGTGAATCATAGCCGTCAAATTCATAAAGACATGTGACAGAGATCCATGAACTCCAGGTGAAACCACTCTGGGAGAAATAAAGTGGGAAAAGTTTGAAAACCCCAAAGCCTGAATAACCAAAGTGAATTGTAGCCATCAGATTCCGAAAGACACATGACAGAGATCTGTGAACTCTGGGTGAAAACACTCTGGGATAAAGTGAGTGTGCAAGAGTTGAGACTCTCGAAGCCCGAAGAGTCGAAGTGAATCACAACCGTCGATCTATGAGGGAGACGCATTGACAGATTGTCGACTTCAGGTGGAAGTGATGTGGAGGAAGAAAGAGTGGAGAGTTTGAAACTACTGAAGCTCGAAGGGAGAAATCAATCATAGCCGTCGGTTTGAAAGGAGGGCACGTGTCGATAGATCATGGAGATCTGCGAGTGCGTGCGAAAGGAGGAAAAGGGTTTCTGACTTATAGTTTCTAATGTATAAAGATGACAGATCTCAGCCGCTGATCAAGAGGAAACACCCGAGATCACAATATCAATGGGTGTGCTTAATTGAGGGGATAGAAAGTGATCAAGTTTTAAAAATTTTAGATAGGGCCACAATCGAAACCACAGTATTTCCAAAGGGATACGTGGTAGCTAATACTGAATTACGGGGAGAAAAGAGGTGTGGCCCCAAATCACTCTAGGCCACCCCACAATCACATGATTACATGAGGACATAGCCCGAGGTCACATACGGGAAAGGGATAATGGGAGAGGAGATAGCGCCTGAAACGCTATAGTTCAACAACGCGAAGGAAGATGTTGTGGGTGTCATAGAACCTGCACCAAAATACCGAAAGGGCATGTGTTTAATCTCAAGTGAGACCATTAAGGTTTCAAAGATATGATTTGGCTCGGATAATCGAAGATCCTTGACCAGAAGGTCACACAACCCTGAGGGAGAATAGGGTGTCTGCATCAAGTGGTATTAGAGCCTGAATTTTTTTTTGTGTAACAAAAGAGAGCTCGAGGTTGTACTCAGTGTGTGAGAAAAAGTCATCACAATGCCACCGAGGAGATGTGTGGAGCCGCCTATAGACAATCATGTTTTAGAAAGATAAATGAGAGATATTCTTGCAATATTATAGGGGATGGAGGTGGTGCAAAGGAGAGAACCTGATGTTGGGGACATTAGTGAGGCAGAAAGTGAAGAAATAGAAGTTGAAGAAGATGTAGGGGAAAGTGTTTCCGAATAACGCTTGCTGAGAGAAGTTTTTAAATTGGGAGCTAGAGCCAAGATAGACATCCCAATGTATGAAGGCAATTTGGATGTTGAAGAGATGTTAGATTGGATAAGATCCATGGACAAATATTTCGACTATGAAGATGTCGATGAGGAGAAGAAGGTGAGACATGTTGTCACCAAGTTGAAAGTGTTGGTTGTGGAGCCTGATTATCTTCCAGATTCAGAGGTATTTTTTTTAGCCATGTTTATACCCCATGAAGAATTTACACCCCAAAAAAATGTACATTCTTCCACACAGGGAGTGTAGAGGGGGGTTACCCCCTCTGCAGGGTTCGGGGGCAAGCGGGGGCAGCATGCCTCGAAGGAAAATTTTCCTTGTAAAAGTATATTGTAATTTCATTGTAAATCTCGACCATTCATTATAAGGTCACAGATCTAATGATAGAATTTATGTTAGGGTTTTTTCCCCTAGAAGGCAACCCTCTCTTATGAGGGAAATGTATTGTAGCTAGAATACGATGAATATTGTATTTTGAGATAGGATACTGTGAGAGAACGAATAGGAAGTTACAATGGGTTTGTTATAGGTTGTATCCCTTCAATTTCTAGATAATAATAAACGAAGGACCTGGAAATTTCTTTGGTGGACGTATCCCACACTATGTGAACCACGTATATCTGTGTCTCTATTGTATTGTGTATCTTCTATATTTTATTTCCGCATTTGTTTTATTTTATTTCTCTACGATCCTGTTTTTCTAACATAAAGGACATGTCACATTGTGGTGGGATGAACTATAGGATGAGAGGAGAAGAAAAGGAAAACATAAGATAAATAATTGGGACAGAATGGTATCCAAGATGAAGGCTAAATTCATACGCAAATATTATCAGCTAAATATGTTCAGGAAGTTGCAAAACCTGAGACAGAAGGGTATGACAGTGAAAGAGTACACAGAGGAGTTCTACAAGCTGAATATCAGGACTGGACAAAGAGAAAAAGATGAAGAAAAGTTTTCCATATATATAAATGGCTTGAGATATGAGATCTAGGATGAGATCAACATGATGTTAGTGAGGACAGTAGAGGATGCTTATCAGATTGCACTAAAAGTAGAGGAGAAGTTGGCCAGAAAAAAATCCATGAAGGCAGAGGTAGAAGCCTGAACAAAGGCAAGGGATTTTCCCATGACAAGGCACAGGAAACCAAAGACGAGATTGAGAAACTATACAGTCACTCAAAAATAGGAGGAAGTTCCCGGGGAAGACAATGTGGTGGAATAAGTTCTTCTATAGGAAGAGGAAGAAGAAGACGACAAGAGGTAAGATGTTATGCCTGTGGAAAGATAGGAAACATGTCTTGGGAATTTCTCGAGAAAAATAAAGAAGGAGGAGGTGAAGCTCACATTTAGGAAGCACAATAAAGGGATGTTGAAGAAGAAGGTGCAAAGGATGCAAAATACCTGATGTTGAGGAAGGTTCTCTTAAAACTAGAGCCATAAATTGAAAATCTAGTGCAAAGGAATAGTCTATTCAGGACAACTTGCAAGACTAAAGACAGAGTATGCAAGGTGATAATTGATAGTGGGAGCAGCGATAACTTAGTATCCATAGAGATGGTGGAGAAATTAGAGCTTGAGACAACTGCACATCCAAAGACATATAAAATCTCATGGTTGCAGAAATGACACTAGGTAATGGTCACTAAACAATGCCTCATTGAATCTAAAATAGGAGGATATAGATATGAAATTTTGTGTGATGTGATTCCCATGGATGTATGTCATGTTTTTTTGGGGAGGCCATGGAATTTTGAGAGAAATGTCATTCATCATGGGAGAAAAAATACTTCTACTTTGGAAAAGAATGGTAGAACACACATGTTGCTTCCAATAGAAGAGAAGAAAGTAAAGGAAGAAGCCAACACAATCATACTTCTCATGAGTGGGAAGGAACTCCTAAGTGAAGTCAAGAAGGAACAAGAGATCTAGTTTGTTGTGGTGAGGAAACCCAGAGTTGTCCTTACAAGAATTTCGATGCATGATTTACCTAAAGAAGTTCAGGAGTTGTTGGATAATTTTGTTGACATAGTAGTGGATGAATTTCCTAACTCATTTCCACCCATCAGAAGTATCAACCATCATATTGATTTGATACCAGGAGCAAGTCTGTCGAGCAAAGAAACACATAGATTGACACCTCAAGAGAATGAGGAGGTAAGGAAACAAGTCCAGGAATTATTGGACAAGGGTTTGGTCAAAGAAATCTTGAGTCCATGCAGAATACCAACTATTTTGAGTCCAAAGAAGGATGGAGGATGGAGAATGCATACAAAATCGAGAGCCATAAAAAATATCACCATCAGGTATAGATTTCCTTTGTCAAGAATTGATGACTTAATGGACTGTTTAAGTGGAACACATTTTTTTTCAAAGATAGATTTGAAAAGTGGATATCACCATATAATAATGAGAGAAGTTGATGAGTTGAAAACAACCTTTAATAAAAATGAAGGGTTGCATGAATGGCTTGTTATGCCATTTGGATTAACAAATGCTCCAAGTACCTTTATGAGACTGATGAATGAATTATTGAAGGATTTCATTGGTAATTTTGTGATTTTGTATCTGGATGATATACTGGTCTTTAGCAAAACTAAATAAGAGCATTTGAGACATATGACATTATTTATGAGGAGACTGAAACATGAGAATTTGTTTATAAATTTGAAAATGTCCTCTTTTTTGAAGACAAGATTCATTTACTTGGGTTTTGTGATCTCTTCAAATGAACTGAAGATGGATCTAGAGAAGTTGAAAGAAATAAAAGAATGGCCATCAACAAGGAGTATATTTGAGGTGAGAAGCTTCCACAGATTAACAAGTTTCTATAGGAAGTTCATTAGAAATTGCAGTGGAATTTGTGCACCGATATTGGACACAGTGAAGAAGAGGAACAAATCTTTTAAATAAATAGAAGAGGCCAAGAGGAGATTCAATATATTGAAGGAGAAGATAACAGGATGACCAATTCTGGTCTTTCCAAATTTCGGGAAAACATTTCAAGTAAGGTGTGATGCAAGTGGAGTTGTAATTGGAGAATTCTTGAGCCATGACAATAAACTTGTTGCATATTTCAGTCAGAATCTGAATGAGACCAAGGGAAAGTACTCCACATATGACAAAGAATTTTATTCCATAATTCAAGCTTTGAAGAAATGGAGGCACTATCTTATTCCAAAGGAATTTGTTTTGTATAGAGACAACCAAGCTTTACAATTCATAACCAGATAGGAGAAGTTAAACCAAAGACATTCTAAGTGGATAGATTTTATGCAAAATTTCACTTTTGTCATTAAAAATATTTTTGGTAATGCTAACAAAGTTGTTGATGCATTGAGCAGGAGATGTATGTTCCTGCAGGAATTTTAGGTCAAGACCTTGGGGTTTGAACACCTTAAGGATATGTATTGTGATGATCCAGATTTCAAGGAATCATACAAAGCATGTGAAAATCCTTTGCTGAGAGATAGGAGCTAGGGGACATAGTATATGATTCAAGAGGGATTTTTGTTCAAGGGAAATCAATTGTGCATACCAAAATGCTCAATGAGGGATAACCCTTTGAAGGAAAATAATAGTGGAGGATTGGTTGGACATTTAGGCCATGATAAAACATTTGAATAGTTGAGCAATTCATACTATTGGCCAGGTATGAGAACATAAGTGGTAAAGTTTGTGAAAATATGTAGAATCTGACAACATGCAAAAGGAAAAAGACATAACACTGGATTGTATCAACCATTGCCAATACCAGAGAGGCCTTTTGATGCAATAAGAATGGATTTTATATTGGGACTGCCAAGAACACAAAGGGGATGTGATTCCATATTTGTGGTGGTGGATTGATTTTCAAAGACGACACACTTTATCCCATGCCAGAACACTAGTGATGCAACACATGTTTCAAATTTATTTTTCAAGGAAGTTGTTTGACTTCATGGATTACCCAAAAGTATTGTCTCAGACAGAGATACCAAATTCGTTGGTCATTTCTGGAGAACACTGTGGAAGAAGTTGGGGATAGCTTTATCCTTCAGCTCAACTTATCACCCTCAGACAGATGGGCAGACTGAGGTGGTGAATCGAAGTTTGGGAAATTTATTGAGGAGTCTGGTCACTGAGCATCATAGTCAGTGGGATCAGATTCTGCCACAAGAAGAATTTGCATACAATGACTCACCAAACAGGAGCACTAGAAAGAATCCATTCCAAATATTGTATGCAATTCATCCAAGAGGATTATCTCAGTTGAGAGACTTAGAACAAAAAAGCTAAGTATAAGTGTAGAATTGATCAACATAGGAGAGAATTTCAGTTTGAAGTGGGAGATCAAGTCTCAGCACACCTAAGAAAGAAAAGGTTCCCATTGGGGACATACAACAAGCTAAAGATAAAAAAACTAGGACCATGCAAGATCCTAAATAAATTTGGTACCAATTCTTATGAGATAGAGCTGCCAAAAGATGTGTTCATATCACCCATATTCAATATTTCAGACCTGTATCCTTATAGGGAAGACAACGCGAAAGAATCAGAAGATGAGAAAGAGATTCAGTGGGAGAAGACGATGCCTATAGCATAAAATCTAGATCATTGATCAGAGGATTGGCAAGAAGACTAGGAGAAAGACATACCTTGAGTATTTGATAAAGTGGAAGGGACACCCAGTAGAAGATGCCAGTTGGAAAAATGAAGCTGATATCCAGAAGCATGGAAAGTCAGTACAGGAGCTCATGGACAAGAGTCCATGATTTTTTTTCCAAGGGAGTATGATGCATGAGCATTGTCAGGAAGAACACATGGAGAGACAACCCAGTTCCTTAGCACGCCTTTAAATCATTTCAGAATCTTAAACGCTCGTGTTTCCTGCAAATATTTTGTTGAACTGATTGAAAACTAAAGAAGATCAAACTCTTGGGAGATGAATGATCATGAGTGATCAGGGAGTTTCAATCCTATAATTTAATGTAATGAAACTGAAGTATTAGTTATTTTTTCTTTTTTCAAGAAGACGAGTAGTTAGAGGGAACCCTAGGAACCCTCTGAGATAAATATAGGTGTTGTATGCCCGAATGGGGCTACTTCAAATTAGTAGGAGATTGTTGTGATTTAGTGGTTGTTGAGTTTTTAGTTGTTGTTTTATCATAGTTATATCCATTTAAATTTGAATGAATATAATAGAGGAAAATTGATCCAATGCATGGTGTTTCTACTATTTACAATTCCCTATTATTTTGTTTTCATGAATG
Organism: Picea engelmannii; assembly: GCA_009831015.1. Classification (NCBI taxonomy): domain Eukaryota; kingdom Viridiplantae; phylum Streptophyta; class Pinopsida; order Pinales; family Pinaceae; genus Picea; species Picea engelmannii. The sequence continues at coordinate 902,363 of ML776620.1, read as the reverse complement.
AATGAGTTATGTTGTTGAGTGTATGAAACTGTGAATTGTTTGGATAGGTTTTGATTGTTTCTCTTTGCTGAGTTCATGCATGGTGTACATACAGTCCACAAGGAGTGCATTGACATATTTTTTTTAAACTCAGAAGCTCAGAAGAGATAGCGTGAAACTTCCATTTGCAAGGAGTGAAAAGAGACTGTTGCAAGGTGTGCATAGTTGCCCGCAAGAAACTACGTCTTGAGTAATAATCTTCTCCAAGGAGTGCACCGATTGGAAGTTTGACTAAGTATTGGAGTGATCCCTGTGAGGAGTCAAAGGATCCGAGATATAAATCTCAGGAGAGATAAAGGGGAGAAATATTCAAAGGGAGTGAAGCTTTGAAGGTTTCACGAATCACCAGCTAAGATCCATCCAGGAGGGAGTGGGATCATTCTAGATCATTGGATTTAGGAAAAACACACAAGTTTTAAGTCTCTACGTGCACATAGGAGTGAGGATTCTTCGAAGTCTGTAAGAGACCAGGGACCTTACAACATCCAGAGGGACAAGAGACATAAGATCCATAACTCCTGAGCAAAAGCACTTCGGGAGTTTTGTAGACAAGGAGAAAGAGAAATCGCCGAAGTAGATCCTAACCATTGGTCGCCAGGAGGTACATGTCAACAACATCAACTTCGGTTGAAACCACTCCAGGAGAAAGAAAGTGTGCAGGAGTTGAAAACCCTAAAGACCGAATAGCCGAAGTGAATAGTAGCCATCAGATTCAGAAAGACATGTGGCAAATATTTGTGAACTCTGAGTGAAACCACTCTGGGAGAAAGAGAGTGGGAAAGAGGTGAAAACTCTGAAGCCCAAATATCCAAAGTGAATCGTAGAAGTCATATTCAAAAAGACACGCGACAAAGATTCGTGAACTCTGGGTGAAAACACTTCGAGAGAAAGTGAGTGTGCAGGAGTTGAGACTCCCGAAGCCCAAAGAGCCGAAGTGAATCACATGCGTCGATATGTGAGGGACACACGTCGACATATCGTTGACTTCAAGTGGAAGTACTATGGAGCAATGAAGAGCCAATATTTTGAAACTCCTAAAGAGACAAGGGAGAAATCAATCGTAGCTGTTGGTTTGAAAGGAGAGCACGTGTTGATAGATTGTGGAGATCTAGGAGTGCGTGTGAAAGGAGGAAAATGATCGTTGAATGATAGTTGACTAGGGAATAAAGAGGACAGATGTCAGCCTTTGATAAAGATTCAATGCCCAAGATCACAATATCAATGGTCACACTTAATTGCGGGGATAGAAAGTGATCGGGTTTTAAAAATATTAGAGCGGGCCACCATCAAAACCATGATATTGCCAAAGGGATACATGGTAGGTGATAGTGAATTGTGGGGAGAAAAGCGGCGTGGCCTGAAACCACTCTAGGTCACCCCGCAATCGTGTGCTTACGTGAGGACATATCCTGAGGTCACATATGGAAAAGGGCTAATGGGAGAGGAGCTAGCACCTGAAACTTGATAGTTTAGCAACGTAAAGGAAGAGGTTGTGGGTGTCATAGAACCTGTACCAAAATACTGAAAGGGAATGTGTTTAATATCAAGTGATACCATTAAGGTTTTAGAGAGTTGATTTGGCTCAGATAATCGAAGATCCTTGACTGGGAGGTCACGCATCCTTGAGGAAGAATAGGGGGGTCTGTATCATTTTCCCTGCAGACAATAGTTCTCTACCTATGCACCATGGTTTATCTTCTCAAATACTTCTTAAAAATATTCATCAATGACATATTGTTCCACATATCATGATCTAAAGAAGCATTCTTCAAAATAATAGAAGCATGAATAGGAGGTCTAGAAAGATTATCAGCTACCTTGTTACTTGTACCCTTTTTGTATTTGATTACCAAATGAAATTGTTCAAGGAAATCCATCCACCTGTAATGTCAAGATTGTTGCATCTTGGTTTGTGCTTGGAGATACTGTAAGGGTTGATGATCTGTATGTATGAATTTTTCCTTCCCTAACAAGTAATGCTTCCATTTCTTTACACTTTGAAATTAGCATACAACTCTTTATCATACGTAGGATAGTTAAGAACAACTTGGTTAAAATTTTTAGAGTTGTAACATATAGGCTTATGATATTGAATCAATACTGCACCCATGGCATACCTGTTGAAATTTGTCTCGACCTTGAAAATTTGTTGAAGATTCGACAGTGATAATACTGGTGTGATACTGATCTTTTCCTTCAAAGTGTCTAAATATTTTTTTTGCTTTCCTCCCCATTGAAAAGTGTTCTTCACAATGGTTAAGGCATGGAAAGGAGCTGCAATAAAAGAGAAGTTTGAAATGAATCTCCTCCAGTACTGGACTACACCTAAGAAGCTCCATATTTTTGTTACACTTTTGGGCTTAGGCCAATTTACAATTACATCAATCTTGGAAGGATCAATTTTCAATTGTCCTCCTCCTATAATATGACCTAATTACACAAGTGCAGTCTTACCAAATTCACATTTGGAAAATTTTACATACAACTTTTTCCTTTGCAAAGTATCCAATACTTTCTTTACATGCCTTACCTATTCATCCCAAGTCCCACTAAATATAAGAATGTCATCTAAATAATCAATCACAAAATCATCTAGAAATGGACTTAATACATCATTCATCACATACATGAAGGTTGTCGGAGCATTACAAATCCCAAACAACATAACTAACCACTCAAACAATCCTTGTTTTGTTTTAAAGGTAGTTTTCCATTCATCATGTTCTTCAACCCTGATCTGATGGTATCCACTGCGCAAATCCAACTTAGTGAAATAAACAACATTCTTTAATTGATCAAGTAAATCATTTATAGGAGGAAGAGGGTATTGATTTTTCACCGTGATTTTATTTAAGGCTTGGTAATCGACATGCATTCTCCTTGTGCCATCCTTCTTTGGCACCATTATGATCAGAGAACCACAAGGATATGACCTGGGCCCGATGACCCCTTGATCCAATAAGCCTTGCACCTGCTTTTTCATCTCTGTCATCTCTACAACTGACATCCTGTACATGCCCACATTAGGAAGAGGAGAATCCTGCTAAAGATGTATTTCATGTTGGATTTCCCTCTTAGTAGGTAATACATCTAGTTCCTGGAAAATATCATCATACTTAGAAACAATATCAATTAATTATTTCTTATGAGAAGGATCACATCCTTGGAAAGAGTCGGATGTTCTAACAACCTTTTCCATTACGACCATGAGTGCATATATCTTATTAGTGTTTATGAGTCTCTTCATTTGTCCTTCACTAACAAGTGTTTTGTTTACCCTCATGTTGTGGGCTCTAACAATATATTCCACTCCCCCTTTTGTAAGGTGATATTTTTTCTCATGATGAAAGAATAATGCTTTTCTATCATAAAGATAAGGACTCCCCAACACTATGCCACATATATCAAGTGATACAACATCCAAATCCACTTCATTAATCAACTTTGAAGCAATAGCAAATCTGACCCTACATTTCTTGGTGACATTAAGTTTTTATTTATCACATACCCAACCAAGAGGATAAGGCTTTGGATGTGGTTTAGTTTCAAGAACCATATTTTTGACAAGTGCTTCAGATATCAAGTTTACTTGGGAACCCAGATAAAATAATGTATCTATCTTAGTGTGCTTAGATACAAATCTTATGCAAAATAATTCATTCCTCTTTATTTCATCATCATGAGATTCATTATTAGAATTTGAACTAGCATGAAGGGAATATTTACCTTGTACTCCAACCACTGTGATATTTCCTTAATCTCCTGAATCGAAACCAAGATCTTGTTGCACTGTAGCAATGGTCTTTGTCTTCCCCTTTCCACCGAACTTTTTTAGTCTCTTCTCTGGATGTAGTTTCCAACAATATTCATCACCATGACCATTATTCTTGCAATGAGTGCAAGATGGTTTTCCTTCTTCCCTCTTTACAGTGGAAATATTTTTGTCCTTCCTTTTAAACTTCTTAAATTGCTTATGTGGGAGATTGGAAGGTTTCTTTGTGGGATCTTCTTGAACTTGCTTTCCCCTATTCTCAAGGCATGTGGCTTTCACACAAACTTCGTCAATACAAGTGGGGTTAAACAATAGTAAATTATGAAAAATATAAATGTGAAGTGCACCAATATACTTCATTAAAGTTTCATAAAAATCCAAAGGAATTTTTAATGCAAGAGATTTCTTCCTAAATTCTTCTGTGAAACTTTGTACATTTTGACCTTTACTTTGTCTAAAAATTTGCCATTCTATCATTGCTTTACGTAAATAACCTAATTGATAAATTTGCTTCCTTATCGTTGATTCAAATTCCGACCATGAGGAAAGAATATTACCACACTTACTTATGTCCTAAAATTTTCTCTCCCACCATACGAGAGTGGTGCCTTCCAAATGAAGAGAGAAAAATTACACCTTAACTTCATCTTCATCAATCTGTTGAACACCAAAATATACTTCAACCTATCAGATCCAATTATCTAGCTTTTCAGGATTAACATATCCATTAAATATAGGCAAATAAAATTTTACATCAATCTTTAATAATGGTTTCCTAAAAGAATATTTATGGCTAGAATGAGGAGAATGATGAGAATTCTCAGAGGAATAAGAACTAGAACTTGATGGTGAAGATGGAGTCTCAGGAGGGTCTCCTCTAGCCCCTTGATCCACTGAAGCATTATCATATTCTTGTGCTTCCCTTTTCTTCCATTTCTTCTTCATCCTCTTCTTGTAGTCTCCATACATTTGCTCGACCATTTCTAAAATGTGATAAAAGACAATATGGAAGTTTTTCTCCTATTCATCACGCTTGTCCTCTTCATCCATTTTCTACCTTCGAAATGCACGACCAATATCCGGATTGAAAGTCTTAAGAGTTCCTTCACCCTGCTTATGCTTGGCCCTAGTAAGCATTCACACTCAACAATTCAAGTCAAAGATGATTTCTCTGATACCAACATGATCCAGGATCTTTTCATCAATGTGACTTATTAAAGAATTGTATTAAATGAGCATAAATTGAATTGCATAATAAAGAAGAAATAAATCAATAATGAAGAGACATATGCATCATCTCTGAACACAAAAAACTTGATAACAGAGTTTGTTGGCCCTCGACCAAGTTTTGAGGAAATCTTGGTCAGGTTTGACCACTTTTTGGACTTCGACAGGTTGGTTGAAGATGGAGTGCCCTGGTTGAGATCACGAGATATCACCTTTTTTTGGACCCAACAAGGGGTTCATTAGGGTTTTTGTATTAGGGTTTATGGGATGTCGGCCCATGGGTTTACCCATGATTAGGCCTTTTTGTAAGAAAGTGTAAAAGTATAAATAAGTAAAGACTGTAATGTAGAAGTAGAGATGTAGAGGTCGTTAGCTAGAAAGGATAAGTGCAAGTGGTTTTGGGTTTCTTAGTGCAACATAATATCTATGTAAGGCTCTGTGCTTGATAGAGGAGTTGGCTCTGTTCCTTGACCTGATTTTCGGATGGTGGATCTCGTGCTTAGTGTGTAGATCACATGTCCAATGTGAATATTGTCTCTATGTCTTAGTGCACAGGAGAAGATGAATGTAAGAGATTGAAGCCTAATAAAGAAGAAGAAGCACTTGCTGGATGTAGCCCCACACTGGGGTGAACCAGGTATATCATGTGTTGATGGTTTTCTTTGTGCTATGATGTGTATGTTGTGAATTTTCTTAGTGCATTGATTTTTATGTATGATAGATAGATCTATGGATTCTTCGTGATTTATTTATATTGAATGTGCTAGATCTAACTTATGATGCTAAGTGTGATGTATATGATGTCATTGTTACTGCAATGATATGTACTTAGGATTTGATATGCGATGTGAATAAGACTAATAGATTGATGCATGTTGTTCCTAAGTACCCTGTAGAAGTGTTATAATCACAAATCTGTGTTCCTACTTGGTTATAGACACCTAATTCCTATACCCCCCCTGCCTCTACCTCGGGTGAGACTTCACTTGCCTCCCAGGTGTTATCGAAAGGGCCGATAGTTAGGGTTTTTTTGGTGCACTGTTGAAGTGTTGAACCTTCGGTCTGCCCCTATGCCAACAAATGGTTACATTGTCAGGACCTGAAATTGTGATTGTTGGGAATTGAAGTAAAGAAAATAGAAGATTTGTGCCTAGATTTGTTACTGTAGTGCATAGTACTCTACTTGAATTGAAAATATTTGTGCTAAGAAAGAAACCCAATATGAAGAAAAGAGATAAGATATTGAAAGAGGTAAAACTTTATGCTTTGATAGAGTAAGATAAGTGGAATTTGTTTTTTCGAAAGCATGAATATAGGTATGTTTGATATGTTTCGTCCTATTCTGAAAACAAGGTTACAATTAGAAGAAAAAGTTGATATGAATAAATTTGATACAAATAGAAAAATATATGTTATTCCTATGCATAGAAAGAATTTTCGGACTAATAAATGGATGCAGGAACCTAGAAAGAATTTTTGCAGATTGCAGGTCCAACACTGTGATCCTAGTGTGCAGTACAGGAGAGGTTGTGGAATGTTTAAAAGAAAGATAGGATTGACATTATGTTATAACTACAAAAGATCAGGACATATTTCTAAGGAATTCCCTGGTATAGGTCCTATTTGTCTTTGTTGTAAAATTCTTGGTCATGAAGTTGAGTATTGTCCAAGGATGATTGCTAAAGTTGAACAAATGAACATGATTCAAGATAATGAGAGAATGTTAGAAGATCAAAAAGAGAAATGACCAGAGGGAGTTCATACTACATTAGTACAGTTAAAAAAATCAATGAATGATCACAAATATGTCAGTTTACCAGAGATCATGAAAGAAAAACATTGCATAGATACAATAATAGGAGACTTCGACATAGACTGTGTCCTGGATGAGGAGGCACAAGTGAATATTATGATAGAAAGAACTTGGAAAATTTTGGGGAAACCTACTGTGGTACCTTCATTGGGAAGGCTAGGCTTGTTTAAAGGAAGGATGATAATCCTATGTGGAAGAATTACTACTATCCCTATTATCATCCATGGAACATCGATAGAAGAGGAATTTGAAGTCATTAAGCTAGATGAGAACATCAATCCATTCCCTCTTTTGTTAGGAGAGACTTGGATTGAGAAAGATCATATCATAAGGAAAGTAGAGGAAGAAGCTACAGAAAAGAAAAAGAAATAACTAAGGGATTTCATAGCTAGAAAAATAGATCGACTGATAGAAGAATGAGAAGTTAAGTCGAAGAAGTAGAACGCAAGAGAATTAGCTGTTGAAGTTGAAAGAGAAAAAGAAGGTTTGAAGGACCTATCCATGAAAGAAAGGAGTGCATCAACTCAACAATTAATAAAAAAATAGGTATTACCTTTGAACCCTTTGAGAGCACATCAACATCGCGAAGTCACTCTGCTAGGAGAAGATAAGAATAAGAATGGAAAAAGAAATCCAAAAATAGTTAGAGAGACTTAGATCATAGGAAAGAAGGCAAGGAAGATCCGTAAGAATAAATCCAAGTTGGGAAATCTATAGGAAGTTACAGAGAAGACTTCGCAAGAGGCAGACTTGCAGGCTCTGAACCTTGCCGGAAGATCAGAGCCACGCAAAATGGGACTTCGCCCTGGTGAACCCATATGACCATTGGAGGCACCCCAACCATTATGACGATGCTCCAAACTGCTAGGAAACACATTTATGGGAGGATATATTGCCATTGGATGTTGAGACTGTGCCATAATAGAAAAATTCACATTGGTGTAAGCATTCATTCCCGTTGGAAGAATCTATTACGATGCTCACTTATTTAACATGTATGATGCTCCGCCAGGACCACTTTTTGATACCCGTGATTATCTAAGATAATAAGAGAAGTGATAGTGAGTGTTGATATGTTCTATCAGACCTCGCCATATGTTGTTTACCCCACTATCCATTTACCTACCCTACCTTATTTTTTAACAGTGAGAATGTCGACCAAGTGCATCGAGCTAGAGAATTCTGTCAAAGAGGTTCTAACGAAGTTTATGTATGATAAATCTATGTTTGAAAGAATACAAGCATCGTTGACTAGGGGACTCCAGGATTCCCCTTCGACTGGAGGAAACTCAAAACGTTTCAACCCCACGACTGAGAAGATAAGTAAGCATCACAATGATATGGCTAATGCAAAGAAAATCCCATTGATATTACCTAATTATATCCTGCCTTTGGTTGGCGTGGTTAACCATGAAAGAATTCCACATCAATTCAAGTACACATTGATCACCACGTACATTCTGAAGGGAATACGCATAGTTGGAACCCAGTTAGGATAGATCCTAGCACTGAAGAACAATGACTTTAACCTTGGAGACAGAAAGAACTACACCATGCTCGCGTCCCATAGATATTTGATGAAGACTACTAGGAGGAAGCCTCTCATAGTATCCCAACCATGGATTAAGGAGATGGCGTAGTCCACAATAATGAATGTAATGAATATTCATCATTTTGCCCGATATGAGGAGGTTAACGCCTGCGTTATAATCCTATTGTCATGCTATCATGGTTGATACTTATGGATCGACAGGTAGAATACTATGGATTTGTCGTTGATCCACTTGATCACAGTATTGAGCATGCAGGGACCCGACCCTCAATAGGTCTACCCAGGGAAGACCTCATATTTCTCCCTGGCATAGTGCATCAAGGAGGCATATGACGAAGTGGATAAGGGAAGGCGAGGCTACAAGGTAGCCTCTATCTAGGATGGCCCAGTGAGCCTCACTTTACAACTCATAGATGGAAATATTGTAAGAAAGAATCACCCCATGCAAGTCATCGGGTTTGTGGTGGACCCCACAAAAAAATGCGTGGAAGGGATGCAAATGAATTGGATGAGTTACGTCATCAATGAGCTTGAGAAATATTGTCGTGAAGCGTAGGATCAGGGATATGACTTCCACTTCATTTGGATACTCAAGTTGATTGCATTTGTCGCTTGGAAAATGCTCGAGGGAGAAGCTTTTTCGAAAATTGAACCATCAGAGTCATTGGCAGCGATATTTTCTACCTTATGGTATACAAATGACATGTCGAAGCAATGGAATTCGAATGCAGTGTGCCATGCCTACTATCAGCAACTGAAGGTTTCCATTGATTCATTCCCGTGCATGACATCGCACACCTTGCACCAATACAGACCACTAGCTAAGTTATGCGTAGATCCATATTTTATTTATATCACTATGCCCTGGGATGAGAGAAAGGAAGAATTACAGTCCTATTACAACTTGACAAATGAAGATATGGAACATATCACGAAGGAATAGCCAGAGGAATTCCAGACACCTATTGATGATGCAAAACTCTCTGACTCTGACATCATAGGAAGCCCCTTGGTTACCCAGTTTGAGCATGTAGGAAAAACAAGTGCGAAGAAGAAAAAGAAAAAGGAGGAAGTTTAGAACATAGAGACTGATGAGGAGGACAATGCCTCAGAAGAAAGCGGACCTGGCTCACCCATAGGAGGAGGAGGAGATGAAGTAAATCAACAAGTAGTAATGGAAGGAGGAGAGAAAAATGGAGAAGGTGAAGCTACACCGCCAAAGAATCCCCTAACCGAGATAGAAACACTGAAGAAAAGGAAGGTTTCTCCACAGAAACCCTCATCAAGAAAGAAGACATGCGCTAGTAATCCCTAGCTAGAGGCTACACTCACAGAGGATGATATAGGTCTAGTCCATAGAACGAAGTAGGATGCATTTGAATATCTCTTTTAGATATATGGAGCAAAGAAGGAAGATTTGTATGTAAAGGTCGAGAAGGAGTTGAAGGAGATACATCGAGCTATTCAAGTTATCTGTGCAGTGCCTACTATGCCTTCCTCGTCGGAGATTGTAGAGATGGGGGATGAGCCAGCCCAACTTTGAATATTATTTGATTCAATAGAGGCTCGACTTCAGCGAGTCCAAGAGGAGAAGGAAAAGGATACAAAATCCCTGAAGAAAGATAAAGAGGAAGTCTTAGAGAAACTACGAGTTGCACGGTACTGTGTAGCCACTTATGAAAACGATAAAGATGAGTTTCGGGCGATGCTCGAGGAAGACAAAGAGAAGATACAAAGGAAAAAGGACCATATTCTCGCAGATCATACTGCAGTCAAAGAAGTGGTGAGTAAGGCACTTCTCTCTATTCCAAGCTTGGCACAAGAGGAACATGAGGCAGTCAAGGCTCAAGTGGTGAAGCTCGTTGAGGCCATCCAACAACTTCAGGAAAGGGTAACAGAGTTGGAGATTCAAGTAGTACCAAGCACTCCACAGGAAGTTCACGACTAGAGGGAGGAAACCACCAAGAATGCAGTTGGAAGGATCGGGGCCCTCGCCTTAGAATGCAAACAATTGAGAGATAGGAGCACGCAGACTTATGAATGCCTTACAAAATATCCAAAGCTGAGGAAACTAGAAGCGCAACTACAAAAGGTGCAACAATAGGCACTATCAGTACAGGTGCAGATAAAGTTACTCACTATAGTTGAGAGAATGAAGAGATCACAAGAACAATGTGTGATCCAACAACATATTACTGCCATCCAGGACAGAGTAATGGAAGTCACACAGAGGCTACAACTGGTTCAAGATGAATCTTGTGTGGTGTTTGAAGAGATCGAAGGATAAGGCTCGCAACTAGACCAAGTGTTTGCAACAGTGGAACAATGTCTGGAAGGGCCTGTTACATAGAAAATGATCCAAGAAATCATTGAGCAGGAGGCTCAAGAGAAGCATCAAGTTGAGGCATATCGAGTGAAGATCGAGGCCTTCGAAGAAGCATTGCCCAGATCTGAGTGACTTGGGACAAGTCACATGTGAGTGTTGGGGGCCTGTTGGCCCTCAACCAAATTTTGAGGAAATCTTGGTCATGTTTGACCATTTTTTGGACATCGACAGGATGGTCAAAGATGGAGCGCCCAAGCGAAGCTGAGATCATGGGATATCACTTGTTTTGTGGACCCAACAAGGGGTTCATTAGGGTTTTTGTAATAGGTTTTATGGGATGTCAGCCCATGGGTTTACCCATGATTAGGCCTTTTTGTAAGAAAGTGTAAAAGTATAAATAAGTAAAGATTGTAATGTAGAAGTAACAATGTAGAGGTCGTTAGTTGGCAAGGCTAAGTGCAAGTAGTTTTGGGTTGCTTAGTGCAACAGAATGTGGATGTAAGGCTTTGTTCTTGATAGAGGAGTTGGCTCTGTGCCTTGACCTAATTTTGGGAAGGTGGATCTGGTTCTTAGTGCACATATCACCTATCTGGTGTGAAGCTTGGCTCTATGGCTTAGTGCACAGGAGAAGATGAATGTAAGAGATTGAACCCTAATAAAAAAGAAGAAGCAGTTGGTGGACGTAGCCCCACACTAAGGTGAACCATGTATATCATGTGTTGATTGTTTGCTTTGTGCTATGCTGTGTATGTTGTGAATTTGCTTAGTGCATTGATTTTTATGTATGATAGATAGATATATGAATTCTTAGTGCTTTATTTATATTGACTGTGCTAGATCTAACTTATGATGATAAGTGTAATGTATATGTTGTCATTTTTACTACATCGATCTGTACTTAGGGTTTGATCTGCGATGTGAATAAGACTAATATATTGATGCATGTTGTTCCTAAGTACCCTCTAGAAGTGTTATAATCACATATCTATGTCCGAGCTTGGTTACAGACACTTGAGTCCTGTAACCCCCCCTACCTCTACCTTGGGTGAGACTTTGTTTTCTTCACAAGTGTTGCCGAAAGGGCTGGTAGTTAGGGTTTTGTTGGTGCATTGTTGAAGCGTTGAACCCTAGGTCTTCCCCTGTGCCAACATAGTTTGTCCCTAATGGACTACATCTCCGGGTCCATCTCTCAAATGGGCAGGCCATTTTATTAACTCAACAAAATAATTTGGAAAAATACATAAGTATACCTCATTCTGGAGTTAAACTGCAGAAGATTTGCTCAGATCATAAAATAGATAGTACCACTAGATTCATGGTGTTGAATTACGCAAAAATGACTGTCTCCATGCCTTGTTAGGAGTCTCGTACTTCCAGGCCCTTGAGAAAATTCATAACGGTTTCCATGCCTACAACCTGCATTAATGACTATCCTTTGCATCATTTTTCGTTCCCTGGTATGGCATGTTCTGTGCCTTGGTATCCCCTATGCATTGGTGGAACCTATTTTTAAATTAAAAAGGGGGCGGATTTACCAACCCCGACCATTTGGCCCAACAGTTGGTGGAGGTATTATTAGGTGCTAGTATTGGGGGAGGTCCTAGGGTCAAAGCCATGGGCCTCCTCCCTATGGCTTGTTTGTTTTGAACCATGGAAAGTTCCCTCGCTAAATTTGGAAATGACGATATATTTGGTGGAGTATCCTTTGGTTAGTCTGATATGGTGGGATTTGTGATAATAGTGGCATATTGGGGGTTGGATCCAACGAACCTCGCCGATATTTTTTTTTATTTTTTGGTTGCTGACCCTCATTGGGATTTTTCCTGCTGCCATGTGGCACCCCATGACTAGGCCACATGGTAGCCTCCCATTGGGCCACATCACCACTCCTATAGTGTCAATGCCACATCACCACTCTTGCTTTGTCAGCTTTCCATGTCATCTGATAGGTGGTTGTATGGTATACCATGTGGTTTTACACACTACCATGTGGTACCTTCTCATTGGTCCACAGATTTGACTAGAAAGTCCAAAAGTGAGTGACACGTGGCAACCTCTGGTGCTTCCATGCCATTATGTTGATGTCATGTTGATGTCAGCATGACATGTGTCACCCTCTGCATGTGCCATGTACCCCTGTAGATATGATGACATCAGTAGTATGGATGATGACTCATCCCTGTCGACTAGGCTAGGTTGACCAAAACTTTGACCACAAATATATTTTGATTTGTAACTCTGTTTGACGAGCCATTTACACTGTTGGAAATCTTTTGATGTGCTCTTCGCGATGATGCCAATTTCACTGATTTTTGAGGACTTGTATTATTTTCCCTTTCTTTGTCTATTGAGGCCATTGTGAGCTTCTTGAGTTGCTTCAACGAATTGTGATTTATCATTTGTCTTCTCTGGATCTTTTTGTATCACAAAATTATACGAAAAAATATCTATCGCAAACAAACATTGGCATTAGAATGAAATTTTCTTGGAAACCATACAACCAGATGTATGTATGGTTTTCATTATGAATGCAAATTCTGTTTTTGTTCAAAACTTGTGTTGGTGGTGGATCCTGATTATCTTCCTGAGTCAAAAGTCTTGTTTTTTCCATGTTTGGATACCATTTTCTAACGGGGGGTGTGGGGGGTATTTCCCCCCCACATATCTTTCCAAGGGGGTCCAGGGGGGGAGGAAAGAAATTTTGGAGGCCCCCACCCCTTGGGGGAGTTCAGGGGTATCACCCTCGAAGATAAAGTTTTAGGAAAATTGCCTTGTAAAATATTGTAATTTCATAGTCAATCTGGACCATTCATTCTAAGGTTGCAGATCTAAAGGAAGAAGTTATGTTATGAATTTTTTACCTAGAAGACAACCCTGTTTTATGTATGAGGGAATTGTATTACAACTGTGTGTATTTGAGTGCATATTGTATTTTGAGAGAGGATACTATGAGAGAAAGAAGATGACGTTACAATGAGTGTGTTGTAGGTTGTATCCCTTCATTTGTTGGATAATAAAAGGACCTGACAATTTCTATGGTGGACGTAGCCCACACTAGGCGAGCCACATACATCTATGCCTCTATTGTATTGTGTATCTTATGTGTTTTATTTCCGCATCTATTTTTATTTTATTTCTCCATGATCCTCTTTTTTCTAACAACTAGTATCAGAGTGAAAGGTAACTCGCAGGAAAAGAGGGTTCTTGGTTCAAGTTGGAGTAATGGTGGAAGATCGAAAGTTTAGGGTTGAGAAATTTAATGAACAAAACTACCAGTTATGGAAGATGAAGATGGAATATTATTTATATCAGTAGAATATTTACCTACTGTTGGGCAGAAAAGAAAAACAACTGACAATTATGAAGGATGAAGAATGGGAGGTTCTTGACAGAAATGCACTAGGAATGATATGGTTTTTTCTGGAAGAGTTGGTGGCTTTCAATATTTCGAAAGAAAAGAGAATGGAGGATATAATGGAGGAATTGTTTAAACTATATGAAAAACCATCGACTTCCAACAAGGTATTTCTAATGAAGGGATTATTTAATATGAAGATGTCAAAAGGCAGGTCTGTTGTTGACCATTTAAATGAATTCAATATGGTTACTAATCAACTAAGTTTTGTAGGAATGAAATTTTAGGAAGAGGTTAGGGCCATTATAATCTTATGCTCGTTACTAGAAAGATGGAATGAATTGGTCATGGTTGTAAGTAACTATGTCTCTAGTTCAAACACTTTGAAATTTGATGATGTTGTTGGTGTTATCATTAGTGAGGAAATGCGATGGAAAAGCATAAGGGAGACATCAGGTAATGAATTGATCATGGAGAATAGGGGAAGACATAAGGAAAGAGGAAAGAGCTCAGGGAACCGAGGGAATTCTAGGAAGGAAAGATCCAAATCTAGACTAGGAAAGATAGAATGTTGTATTTGTGGGAGGAAAGGACATCTGAAGAAAGGAAAGGACATCTAAAGAAAGACTACAAAGCTCCAAAGAAACAGAGAAATGAACAACAGGCGAAAAATAAAGAATAAAATGTAACATGTGATGTGTTACAATATGCTTTGATTCTTTCTTTAGATAATATTACTGAATCTTGGGTAGTAGATTTAGGGGCTTCATTTCACGCCACACCCCATAGGAAATATTTCCAAGATTATGTTCAAGGTGATTTTAGACAGGTTTATTTAGGTGATGATGAACTATGTCAAGTTGTTGGAATGGGTAAGGTACAAATAAAGAAAAATAATGGAAACCAATGGTTACTGAAAGAGGTGAGACATATAACATATTTGAGAATAAATCTAATTTCAATAGGGTAGTTGGAAAGTGAAGGTTCTATATCTACATTTATAGATAATGCATGGAAGGTCACTAAAGGATCACTTGTATTGGAAAAAGGAGAGAAGGTAGGTACATTGTATTTATGTACTGGTAATGTTGACTCTTCTATCTCTTTATATTCTATAGGAGTGGATACAACACTATGGAATCATAGGCTTTGACACATGAGTGAGAAGGGGATGAAAATACTTCACAAAAGGAATTTGTTGCCATATCTTAAACAAGTTGATATGGATTTATGTGAGCACTGTGTTTATGGAAAACAAAAGGGAGTCACATTTCTCAGAGTCAGAAAGGAAAAGAAGAGTGAAAAGTTATATATTGTGCATACAAATGTATGTAGACCAACTCATGTATAATCTCTTGGTGGATCTCATTATTATGTTACTTTTATTGATGATGAAACTAGAAAAACTTGGGTTTATTGCATTTGACAAAAATCTTGTGTTTTTTATACTTTTAAGAAATGGAAATATTTGGAGAAGAATGAGATATGAAAAAGGTTGAAGTGTCTCAGATTAAAAAATGGAGGTGAATATTGTTGATTAAGGTTGGTTGTCATTGATGTCAACCCTTGAAGAAATCCCCGTAGCAAAAAGGTTTGGGTAATGGACCCAATATTGTTTGATGTAAATATGACTCATTATTGTTTTTTCATGGTTTATAAGAAGTAAATATGGATGAACTCCAAAGTGGTCCCCTTATGGTGAAATCCCTCACGGGAAGACGCTTTGTGGAGTAAGAGAACCCATACTTAATTGTGGAATAATGAGATGAAGGAAAGTGAACTTCTTTGGAAACATATCCTAGATGGATAGTGCTTGTCATGTTGTTTTTGATGGTATGTGGAACGTCACATAATTCCTTATGGTTAGAGAGTTATGGCCATGATAAGTTGGAGACCCCAGGTTTGGGTAATGGACCCAAGTTTGTTTGATGGGTAATGGTATGAGTTATGATATATTTTCAGATAATACTATTCTATATGGATAGTACATGTCATGGCATTTATGGTGGTATGTAGAACATCAAATAACTCCTCACGGTTTGAGAGTTATGGCCTTACAAAATTGGAGGACCCTCACATGTCATCTAGAAGCCCCAAAAGGTCAAAGTAGTCAAAGAGGTTTAAGAAATTTTAAAAATTAAATAATAAAGTGAATTGATGAGTGTATTATAATTCAATGTGAATATGAAATAAATTATTTCAATAATAAATTTAATGGAGAAATTAGAAGTGGACCCAACCCTAAAATAAGGAAAGTGGGCCAAGTGACCTAGAAGATGTTTTTAAGGAAGCTACTTGGAGAGTATAAATAAGAGGCAAGGCTCTCTCATTTGAATCACACTTGAGAATATTGAATATATATAGGTTTATGAGGTAAAAAAATGATATCTAAGCCGAAATGCTGAGGAAAGTGAAGAAAAGAAGGCTGAAATGCAAGGAAGGATAAATTCTTTTGATGGTGCTTTCTAAGGTATGTTATTTACAGGTCATCTCACCATTTTTGCTATAACATTTTTTCTATAATGATTCAGATCCTAAAATTTCTATGAAAGTGAGAAATCATATTCAAGTATCTATGGTTAAAAATTCAACTTGTGGGTCGTTGTAGTTTGGTAGTTACACTCCGTGGAAAATAGGGTTTGTGGCCAATCCTCAAACTAGTCAAAAGCAGGTGTTTTGGGTAAAAACATCATAACTACTTCATAACATATCCAAATTTAGTGAGACAAAATGTTTTGGTTAGGTTACAATCTTTATTATTCTATGTAACATTTTCAAATCATTTCATCAAATATTTTGTGCGGGGCACGCTCTACAAGGTCGCTCTCTAGAATAAGACAAAATTCTTCAAGGTATGCCATTTTTGCTATAACTCCTTTTCTGAGAGGTTGCAAGTAGTGGAATTTGGAGGAATTGCATTAAACACACTGAAGAAAATTTTGTATTAGTTTTAGATCTTTATACATTACAGGTTCAAAGTTATGATTACTTCAAGTTAGGGTTGTTGACTAATCCAAAACTAGGCATGTGAGACTAAAGAAAAGTTTGATGAAAATGTAAGTCTCTTGTTTTTAAAGTTAAGGAAGGTTTGTTAGGAATGTGATCATATACACTAGGTCCATTATAGAGCTACAAATAAGATTTTGATGATGAAATTGATGAGGGCTTTTGGTTGTGGTACATGTTGAGTACATGGTTGAGACAAGTAGTTGATGAGTTGGTGCACATACATGAGGTGTATAGTTGATGATGTTGGTACATATTGATGAGTAGTTGATACATGATTGG
>ML776620.1:859547-879350 GCA_009831015.1 Picea engelmannii | reverse complement strand
GTTGATTAAGGTTGGTTGTCATTGATGTCAACCCTTGAAGAAAGCCCTGTAGCACAAAGGTTTGGGTAATGGACCCAATATTGTTTGATGTAAATATGAATCATTATTTTTTTTTCATGATTGATAAGAAGTAAATATGGATGAACTCCAAAGTGGTCTCCTTATGGTGAAATCCCTCACGGGAAGACGCTTTGTGGGGTAAGATAACCCATGCTTAATTGTGGAATAATGAGATGAAGGAAAGTGAACTTGTCAGGGAAAATATCCTAGATGGATAGTGTTTATCATGTCATTTCCGGTGGTATGTGGAATGTCACATAATTCCTCACAGTTAGAGAGTTATGGTCATGAGAAGTTGGAGACCCCAGGTTTGGGTAATGGACCCAAGTTTGTTTGATGGGTAATGGTATGAGTTATGATATATTTTCAGATAATACTATTCTATATGGATAGTACATGTCATTCCATTTCTGGTGGTATGTAGAACGTCACATAACTCCTCGCGGTTTGAGAGTTATGGCCTTACGAAGTTGGAGGACCCTCACATGTCATCTAGAAGCCCCAAAAGGTCAAAGTAGTCAAAGAGGTTTAAGAGATTTTGAAAGGTAAATAATAAAGTGAAGTGATGAGTGTATTATAATTCAATGTGAATACAAAATAAATTATTTCAATAATAAATCTAATGGAGAAATTAGAAGTGGACCCAACCCTAAAATGAGGAAAGTGGGCCAAATGACCTACAAGATGTTTTTAAGGAAGCTACTTGGAGAGTATAAATAAGAGGCAAGGCTCTCTTATTTGAATCAAACTTGAGCATATTGAATATCTATAGGTGTTTGAGGTAAGCAAATGAATCTAAGCCAAAATTATGAGGAGTGTGAAGAAAAGAAGGCCGAAATGCAAGGAAGGATAATTCTTTTGATGGTGCTTTCTAAGGTATGTTATTTACAGGTCATCTCACCATTTTCGATATAAATGTTTTTCTATAATGATTACAATCATGAAATTGCTATGAAAGTGAGAAAATATATCCAAGTATCTATTTTTAAAAATTCATCTTTTGGTTCGTTTCATTTTGGGAGTTACACTCCGTGCAAAATAGGGTTTATGACCAGTCCTAAAACTAGTCAAAATCAGGTGTTTTGGATAAAAACATCATAACGTCTTCATAACATATCAAAATTTAGTGAGACCAAATGTGATGGTTAGGGTACAGTCTATAGTTTGTTGTGTAATAGTTTTATATCATTTCATAAAATATTTTGTGTGGGGCACGCTCTACAAGGTTGCTCTCTAGAATAAGCCAAAATTCAACAAGGTATGCCATTTTTGCTATAAATACTTTTCTGAGAGGTTCCAAGTAGTGAAACTTGGAGGAATTGCATTAAACACACTGAAGAACATTGTGTGTCAGTTTCAGATCTTTATACATTATAGTTTCAAAGTTATGATTACTTCAAGTTAGGGTTGTTGACTAATCCAAAACTAGGCATGTGAGACTAAAGAAAAGTTTGATGAAAATGCAAGTCTCTTGTTTTTAAATTTAAGTAAGGTTTGTAGGAATGTGATCATATACAACAGGTCTATTACATAGCTACAAATAAGATTTGGATGATGAAATTGATGAGGGATTTTGGTTGTGGTACATGTTGAGTACATGGTTGAGATAAGTAGTTGATGAGTTGGTGCACATACATGAGATGTATAGTTGATGATGTTGGTACATATTGATGAGTCATAGTTGATGAGTAGTTGGAACCTGATTGGTACATACTTGGTACATGGTTGGATGCACTTTTTTTATGGTACAGGTTGATTACAGGTTGGTGCATGGTTGATGCACTTGTTTATGGTACATGTTGATTACAGGTTCATGTACAGGTTGATGCATGGTTCAGATTTATTGGTACAGGTTTACAGCAGTATATCTCACAGTGATAGTGTGATAGTGGTTTCATCATTCTACTTCTACTTCAGGGTGGAAGGATGGGGCAAGGACAGGTGGTTGTAGCCAGAGAACATTGGGGCTTGTAGCCTCCCTCTGGTTTTATCCAGAGAAATGGGTTGTTGGAGCTTCCCTCAGGTTGTAGCCTGAGAAACTAGGGGGTTGGAGCCTCCTTATAGTTGCAGTTGGAAAACAAAGGAAGTTGGTGCTTCCAATGAATGTAATTCTTCAAGACATATAAGAAAAATCATTCTATGGTTTTCTCTTGATTTGGGTTTCCACGTAAAACACTGGTGTACTGTGTATGTGGGTGATTGTTTATTTCTTACTGCTCATTATTGGATAATAATTCTTCATTGATATAACATTTGAAGAAAAAAGATTATAATTACGCTATTACTGATTCACCCCCCCTCTCAGTAATCCAACAAATACTACAGCAAGGAGTTTGATGATTACTGTTCATACTATGGGATTCATAGAGAGAAGATAGTTAGAGGAACACCACAAGAAAATGGTGTGTCAGAAAGGATGAACATGAAAATCATGATATGTGAAAGGAGTATGAGATTGCATGTTGGGTTTCCCCTACAGTTCTAGGAAGATGTCATATATATTATTGTTTATTTAATAAACAGATGGACTTCAAGCTCTTTGGATGGTGTAATTCCAGAGGAGGCATGGACATGTAAAAAAAAAAACTACTCATTTTTGAAGACTTTTGATTGTGAAGCATTTTTCCATATTGATAAAATAAATAAAACAAAGCTTAATGAAACATAAAATAAGTGTACCTTTATTGGATACAGTGTTAATGATTTTGGTTATCTCTTATGGGATTATGAAAATCATAAAATCATTACGAGTAGAGATATGGTATTTAATGAAAAGGTCATGTATAAAGATTATTTGTAGGGAAAGAAATAGAAAAAGGAAAAACAAAATACATATTGCTTGATGAAATAAAAGAAAATGAAATTCCAAAGGTACCAAAAAATCAAAATGTACAACAACAAGAGAAGCAGGTACCTCAAACTCATGTGAGTATTGTTAGAATATCTATTGGGTTAAGTATACCCCTTGAACGATACTCTCCTTCATTGTGTTATTTATTGTTGATTGATTCCAGTGAACGAGAAATTTATGAAGAGAAAATGCAGGTAGGCATTAAAAATAAGTGGGAGCAAGGCATGAAAGAGGAAATGGGCTCCTTGGTAAATAACCAAACTTGGGACTTGGTTCACCTTCCTGCAAGAAAAATATCATTGCATAATAAATGGGTTTATAGGTTGAAGGAAGAAGATGGAGGCAAAAATAAGTAAAAGGCCAAACTTGTTGTAAAGGGGTTTGCATAGAAGAAAGGTATATAATTTTGATGAAATATTTTCTCCTGTTGTTAAAATGACTTCAATTAGGACTATTTTAATTCTTGTGGTAGTATAATATTTTCATATTGAATAGTTAGATGTAAAAAAAACTTTTCTCCATGGGGATTTGGAGGAAGAGATTTATATGCAACAACCACATGGGTATGAGGTCAAAGGGAAGGAGAATTTGGTATGCAGGTTGAAGAAGAGCTTGTATGGCCTAAAGCAAGCTCCAAGGCAGTGGTATTTGAAATTTGATAGGTTTATGATAGAACAAGGTTATAGTAGATTTCATTTTGAACTCTATGTTTATTTTAAGAGGCTAGAAAATGGAAGCTATATTATATTTTTATTGTATGTAGATGACATGATTATTGCAGAGTCTAACATGTAGGATATAATTGTGTTAAAAAAGAAATTAGTTAATTCATTTTCGATGAAGGATTTGGGTGATACAAAGAAAATCCTTGGTATGATAATAACAAGAGATAGGAAAAATTGAAAATTGATATTGTCTCAGAGTGAGTACATAGAGAAGGTGTTGGAGAGGTTTATAATGTAGAATGAAAAACTAGTTAGTACACCTTTGACTAACCATTTCAAATTAATCAAGGAAATGTGTCCCAAGAAACGAGAGCAGATAGAATACATGTCCATGGTCTCTTATTCATTAGCAGTTGGCATATTGATGTATGTGATGGTGTACACAAGACCATATATTGCACATGTAGTGGGATTTGTGAGAAGGTATATGAACAATCTAAGTAAATAACATTGGGAGGCCGGAAAGTGGATTCTCAAGCATTTGAGAGGTACTTCTACTCATGCATTATTTTTTGGAGGTTTAAACAATGTTCTATGGGGATATGTTGATTCATATATGGCAGGTGATAAAGATAACATCACGAGCACCATAGGGTATGTTTTTACTGTAGGTGGAAAAACAATAAGTTGGATTTCGAAACTGAAAAATGTTGTTTAACTTTCACCAATGAAAAAAATTATGTCGTTGCTATAGAGGCTAGTAAAGAGATGATTTGGTTACATAGGTTTATGGAGGAATTGGGAAAGCAGGAGCATAATTGCAGGTTGTACTTTGACAGCCAGAGTGCCATTCATCTTGCAAATAAATGAACCTTCCATTCTAATACTAAACATATACAACACATGTACCATTTCATATGATCCATCTTGGAAGATGGAAAATCAAAGTTGGAAAAGATACATAATAGCCAAAATCCCGCGGACATGTTAACAAAGGTAGTAACTAGGGATAAAATGAGTTCCTTCTCAGTTTTAGTTGGTCTTCAAGAATGGAGGCGAAGATGAGAAATTATCTAGGTCCAAGGTGGATCATATTACAACAGGTACAAGAGTAGTGAAGTTGTTGTGATCGATCTCCAAGTGGGAGATTGTTGGTTGTGGAGCCTGATTATCTTCCTGATTCAGAAGTCTTATTTCATCCATGTTTGGATCCCATTTCTTGATGGGTGTGTGTGTGGGGTATTTCCCTCCCAAATATATTTCTAGGGGGTTATAGGATGGGGGGGGGTGGTGGTGGAAATAAATTTTGGATTCTCCCCCGACGAGGTTTTGGGGGAGATGCCCTTGAAGATAAATTTTAGGGAAACTTTCCTTGTAAAATATCGTAATTTCGTAGTCAATTTGAACCATTCATTATAAGGTCACGGATATGACAATATAAGTTGTGTTAGGGATTATTTTCCTAGAAGGAATCACTCTATGTGCATGTGAGTGAATATTTTATTTTGAGATAGGAGACTAAACAATGTTCTACATGGATATGTTGATTCATATATGGCAGGTGATAAAGATAATAGGACGAGCACCACAGGGTATTTTTTTACTATAGGTGGAAAAATAATAAGTTGGATTTTGAAACTACAAAAGGTTGTTTAAATTTCAACAATGGAAGCAAAGTATGTCGTTGCTATATAGGCTAATAAAGAGATGATTTGGTTACATAGGTTTATAGAGGAATTGGGAAAGCATGAGGAGAATTGCAGGTTGTACTTTGACAACCAGAGTGCCATTCATCTTGAAAATAATTCAACCTTCCATTCTAATACTAAAAATATACAACACATGTACCATTTCATATGATCCATCTTGGAAGATGAAAAATTGAAGTTGGAAAAGATACATACTAGCCAAAATTCTGCGGATATGTTAACAAAGGTAGTAACTAGGGAGAAACTGAGTTCCTTCTCAGTTTCAGTTGGTCTTCAAGCATGAGGGTGAAGATGAGAAATTATCTAGGTCCAAGGTGGATCATAGTACAACAGGTACAAAAATAGTGGAGTTGTTGTGATCAGTCTCCAAGTGGGAGATTGTTGGTTGTGGAGACTGACTATCTTCCTGATTCAAAAGTCTTGTTTCAACCATGTTTGGATACCATTTCCTAATGGGGGTGTGTGTGGGGAATTTCACTCCCACATCTCTTTCCAGGGGGTTATAGGGTAGGGGGGTGGTGGAAATAAATTTTGGAGGCCCCCTCCCTTGACGAGGTTTTGGGAGAAATGCCCCCGAAGATAAATTTTTGGGAAAAATGCCTTGTAAAATATTGTCATTTCATAGTCAAGTTGAACCGTTCATTATAAGGTTGCAGATATGACGATAGAAGTTATGTTAGGGATTATTTTCCTAGAAGGAATACCTCTATGTGCATATGAGTGAATATTGTATTCTGAGATAGGATAGTATGAGAGAAAGAAGAGGAAGTAATAACATGTATGTTGTGGGTTATATCCCTTCATTTGTTGGATAATAATAAAGGAAGGAACTGGAAATTTCTCTAGTGGACGTAGCCCACACTGTGTGAATGTCATATATCTATGTCTCTATTGTATTATGTATTTTATGTGTTTTATTTCCACATCTGTTTTTATTTTATTGCTATGGGTTCCTCTTTTTTCTAACAAATTTCTCAGGATCCTGATTTATTCTCCTAGGATTTTCCCCAACCAACATGTTTCTGAACTATTAAACAAAAACAACTTGAACAATAGAAAAATTGAATATTTATTTACGTTTAGATAGCATTGGGTGCCATGATTGGATTGTTTTTTTCTGTATGTTTACATTCGCTTTGACATGGAGACTATCAAATACATTGAAATAAACAATTGCGAACACCAGATATGCAACCATATAAAAACTTTGAATGCTTAAGTAATTTCCTAACTAAAAAAAAAAAGTTCATCTAATATCACCTATGCCTGGTAAAAAATGGCATCCCTCCGGAAGGTAAATTATAGTGCATACAATGTTAACCTGGGTATGTGTGAAGTTGATTGTTTCCCAACTACACACGTCAACAACCATGAAAAGTCTCTGTATGGATATTCTAGAAAAGTTATGTCAATTTTTGAAAGGTTCCTTGGCATTTTTGCATACGGTAGTACAAATTCTCTCAAAATATTAGCACTGCATTCCTGAGATGCTAGGAACATGTCTTCTTCCACAAACTTGAAAGGTTTATTTGCAATAGGAAGACAAAGCATTTTGTTTAACACCTTCAATGTAAGAAACAATTGATTTTTTCCTTTAACTATGACCTTAATCATTCTTGTCCTGCAATTGAATCTTCGAGCACATTGGGATACAAGTTCCTTGTAGTAAAAAACATTAGGTACACAACCAACATTGACAAGCCCTATGGTCCATAGTTTGTATGTTTTCCTTTCTTTCACACTCTTTATCAAGAACCACTCATAGGATGTAGATCAATGAAAATTATTGTTCTCTTTAGCTAGTGTATTTATAGTATCATCGCAAAATGGATGGGTTTTCTTTCTATTATCCATATGAGTGTTTTTTAAATCGACCTGATATAGGTGAAGGTTAGAAATAATAGATTATTGAGGCCCATTTTATTTAATTCTAAATGCATTTAGCGTATTTAGTAGGTTGTCCTCTCCACATATATGAACTATTTTTGGAAGATGCATAATCATAATTAGAAACCACTAAGTAGTGCATAGAACAATGATACATGATTAAGTAGTGCATCCATAATCATGACCTAGAATCAGTGCTGTAAATGTATCTAATGTCTAGAGGATGTCAATTTTGCAACATATGCATGTGCCATATGCGAAGATAAGATAGTAGCAAAAGAATCGGGTCAAGGTGGAATATCATTAAGTAAATAGGCATTTGATATCACGTTTTTTGGGATTTCATTACACCTTGAATTAGAACATGGTTTGGATGGAAGATGTATATAGATTCAATACTAGTTATCAATTTACAGTCCTTCTCACCTAATATTTTAAATGAAGTTAATGTCCATGCCATATTCTGTAAATTTAGTAACCAAGTTTGTATATCGACTTTTTTTAGACTGTATATGTTATACGTGTGTTTCTCTAAATGCACTTTGATATACATGAACTTTATGAATAATATATTATGGAGGTTGAATTACTTTAAAGGCCAAGTGCGTAGGTCATATTTAGTAACATTCTACTATTCACATCTAACTTAGTTGTTGGTATGTGAAATGATTAATAGAAGTCATTGGACAACTCATATAAATATGTGACATTTACTTTGCACAATTTCTTAATAGCCTTTGTTTTTTCACAAATCTCACCAAATCTACCTACAATAAATAACTTGGTTATCGTGAAAATTAGGTTTCTTTCCAGAATTTGTGGTGTCGAATGGAATTATTTTTTGCATAGTTTCTTTATATACTTCATTTTTTTTCCCATAAAACGAAACAAATCTGCGGGTCATAAATGACTTGGTTATCATGAAAATTAGGTTTCTTTTCAGAATCCACAATGCCCAACGATTGAAAATTCCAACGTCCAACATCCCTAGACTAGGCGAGATGCTCTTTCACTCCAACTGCAATGCCACTGCAAATTCTATATGAAGTTTTTCTTGCAATATACTGTGTTTCATAAATTTTGTTATCAATTTTTTCTTTTCAATGTAATGATTATTGATAATTTCTATAGTCCTTTGCATTAGTTGTATACATAATGCATGGGCAACAATGTATTCTGCATATATGAATTCTATTGGTGATATTCGCAATTTCAATACTAGTTATCGATCTAGATTGTTCTTCATTTAATAGTATGGACAAAGTAGATGTCCAAGTCACATCATTGTTTTTTTTTAAATGAAATTTCGCCAATTTGGCTAAATTTCTTCATATTTTCATTAAAAATAAAAATAAATGTAGCCTAATTCATGAGAATAATTATCTATATATTTATACATTTCTCCTAGAAATAATACTTTTCCATGAATATATAATTGTATTCCTTAACATGTTTCACCAAATCCATGATTTTGTATTATGAATTTTAGGGAATATTTGCTACATCTAAAGTTTTAGGTAGATATTGATACTCTTGGGAATACCATGAACTTACATTTGAAATCGTATAAGTATTTGTATGAGGTACGTTGGGTTAGGGTGCACTAGGATCTATATAAATTAGGTCAATATATTCACTTAAGGTGCCTCAAAAAGAGGGTTAGGGTCTCGTTGCTGCAACAAAAACTGGCTACAACTGCAACTGTAACTGAGCAAATCCTCCCAATTTATATTCCAACGGTTAGACTGTCTGAAGATAGTGTGGGCCCATAACCTGTTAGAAATAATAGATGTGCTCATTTAACCATAGAAAATATAGCAATATTGTCACCCAACCATAGGCCAAAGCCACCCTCAAGTACCTTAACCTTGACAGAGAATGATTCTGGAAGAAAACCCTAGGCCTAATAGCCAATTAATGTAGCATACCTCTCTCCAGAGCTAGCACATAAGGCAGAAAGTCCAAACCATAACCAATAAAAAGCCCAAGCCTAAACCAAGAATATAGGTTGCAGTAGTTGCAATTGCAGCTACTCCCCAAACTTGCGCACTTACCTAGTTTTTGCAGTGCACACTTCTATATTTTCGTAGTTGCGAGCTATGTGTACCAAATGAAATATGGCTTCTTGTATTTATACTATTTCTCTTTAGATGTATGGGCCGACTTCTTGTTCTGGAGGCTAAACACTCAATATTAAATATTTCTTTTAGTCAACTTGTCTTCTAGGGTTATGTCCAATTCTTTAGGGTTTCTTCTTGCTTCCCGAAATATTCTATTCTTCTCAGGGTTACACATGGAGGTTAATACCTCCTGTAGTTACCATAATATCAACATACCATGCTTAATTATGGTTGACCATGATAATGACCATGAGCATGGTTAACTTTAATAGACCTTAGTTAACTTTGGTTTACTATGGTTGACCATGGTTGAGCATGATCGTGACTATGGTTGACCTTAACCATGGTTTACTATGGTTGACCATGGTTGATAATGGTTAACCATGGTTGACAAATGTTTTCCATGATAACGACCATGACCATGGTTAACTTTGATATAGACATTTCTTGACTTTGGTTTAAAATGGATTGCTATGGTTGACCTTAGTTGAGTAGGCCCTTCAATTTGGTTGACCAAGAACATGGTTGATTGTGGTTGACGATGGTTAACAGTTGTTGACCATAGTTGACCATGGTTGGCCATGGCCATGGTTGACCATGACTATGGCTAACATTCATCATGGTTTACCCTAACCATGACTATGATTGATTATGGCCTTGACTATGGTTGACTATAGTTGACCATTGTAGTTTTAAACCTGTGAAGTAAAGCAATTCCTACAAATTATAAGTAAAACAAAAATTAATCAATGGCTCATACACATAATATATAGAAATTTATGTTGGAAATTCTTAAGCAGGAGAAAACCAACCTTCCTTGGTGTCGCACCTCTCAACTCTTCATTGTATTAATTTCACCATTCACAATAAAATATATACAAAATTTAGGCATTTTGTATCTACCAAAACCCTAATCCATTAATCAAGGATTAATTTAAAAAACCACGAAAAATAGCAAAAACACTAAAATAGAAAAAACAGATGCATACAAAAAACTACTAGGGAGGCATCATTAGATGTAGTCGTCAAATATGACACATCCCCCCTAAGACATGTAAATAATATAAAACCTACCCAAAATTCTCCCACTTGTTGTTTTCTTTGCATATAGGGGGTCACAAGATTGCATAATCAACAATCCAAGGCAGTAATGCCCATTGTTTCTCTACACCAAGAGAAATTATTGATGCTCACAAAATTTTTCAATGAATATTCAAGATTCTTTAAAGTGTTAACCTTCTCCAACAATACCTTCTTATCTTTAACGATGTCTCTCACAAAGTGATACTAAACATCAATATGCTTTGTCTTTTAATGATAAGCTAGGTTATTTTCCATGAAGATTACACTCTAACTATCACAATTTAACTTTATTGTTTGTTGTACCAACCCAATACCTAAACAAAATCATTGTAACCACATTGATTCCTTGTGTGCATGAGTGGCTTCCATGTATTCATCTTTTGTAGTTGAGAGTGCCACTACAACCTGTCTTTTTCTCATCCAACTGATTGCTCCTCCGAATAGGTTAAACACATACCCACTTGTAGATAATTTGCGATCCATATCTCTAGCTCAATATGCATAAAAAAAACCATGTATGTCCAATAGTCTATCCAATCCCGGTCTTCTTTGGTAGCACAATCCATAACCAGAAGTGTGACACAAATACTTGAAAACCATTTTTGCTGTTGTCTAGTGCTCCTTCCCTGGTTTTGACATATACCTATTCAAAAATACCATTGCAAGTGAAATGTCCAGTCTAGTACATACCATTGCATACATCAAACTACCAATTACACTAGAATATGGAACATGGGACATTTCCTTTTCCTCTTCGTGTGTCTTGGGACACTGATCCGAGGATAAATTTACACCTACATGAATATAAACCTTAACCAATTTACTTTCCTACTTATTAAACCTTTGTAATATCGTCTCGACATATTTTCCTTGATTCAACTAGAGTTTCTTGTTAGCACGATCTCTTTTAATCTCCATTTCCAGAATGAAGTTAGCATCCCCAATATCCTTCATGTAAAATTTGGAGGATAGTTGTGACTTCACCTCCTTGATTGCATCCATGTTGTTTCTTACTAGCAACTTGTCATCAATATACAACACTACATAAATGAAGTGATGACCAACCTGCTCTAATTATACATAGTGATCAACCCTACTTCTCGCAAGTCCCAGTCCAAATATGTATGTGTCAAACGTTTAGTACCACATCCTAGGTGATTTCTTTAGACCATATAGTGACTTATTTAGCTTACATACGAGCTCTTTCTTTCCCTTCACTCCAAATCCTTCTATCTACTTCATGTACATTTCTTCTTCTAGATACCCATGTAGGAATTTTTTCTTCACATCCATCTATTCTACCTCAAACTAAAAAAAAGCAACAACAGATAAAAGATATATAATAGAAGTTAAATTGGAAACATGAGAAAAAATTTCACTAAAGTAAATTCCCTCTACCTGGGAATAACCTTTTTCTACTAATCGAGCTTTGTATTTCTCCACTTTTCCTTATGCATTCAACTTCTTCTTGAACACCCGTTTGCTTCCAATGTATTTTCTTCTAGTTGGAAACTCAACTAGATCCCATGCCTCATTATTATCCAAGGAATCCATCTCTTCAATCATGGCCTTCTTCCATAGTTTACTATCCTCTGAATTCACTACTTACCTAATAGTTCTGAGATTATCATAAAAATTAGGTGGACTATAGCTTTCGGGTTGTCTTCTTTCCCTCATTGATATCCTAAATACTGGAGTATGAGTTTATTCTTCTTTTGATTCATCTTCTTCCATTGATTCAAATTTTGCATTATCCAACTAAAAATATATTTTCTCAGGTTCTTCTTGCCTTGGTAGGAATTCTTGTTTGGGAACATCTTTAACCTCTCTAAAAACAACATCCCAACTATAAACAATCTTCTTATATTTTGGGTTCCAAATATTATAACCTTTCATATCATCTTTATAACAAATAAAGATACACTTTTTAGCTTTATTTTCCATATTACTCTTATATTCCTTTGGTGTATAAATTTCAATACAAATTAAGTATTTCCTGTGATTCTCTTGATCTAACAATTATATGCCACTGTTAAATACAAAATCGCTTCTACTAATATTCTTGCAGAAATTAAATCATTATCACAAAGTGAAATATCAAGAACACATAACACAGAAGTTTTACCGGGAAAGTGTAAAGCTAAAAACCCCACTATCATATATTATGTATATCATGGATCATGAAACAATCTCATACAAAACTCTAATCCAAGAGCTCTCGGTACAATACAATTGTCTCACACTGTCATACAAAACTCAACAAATACATGTGCCAATTTCTGTCTCCAGACAGCCTGCCTCCTCTGCACAATCCATGCAAAACTAATTCTCCCAATGAATTCAAATTACTTAGTTTTAACATGCTCATAAGCATATCCACTGCATGTGTGATTGCATGAGTGCACTTCACTCAAATCGCAAATGATAGCCAAACTGTCCCTTTCACCTGTTATCTCAACTGGGTCTCCACTGGATCTGACATGCATGTAGTTAACCATGGTGAATCTTCAGTTGCATGTGAGTTCACTAATTTGAATTAATTAATAATTGATTCACTGAACTCTCACTAGTGTAAGTTCAATTACAACTAGTACCACTGGGCTTAACTCACTTAACTGAGTTAAATTATTTCACAACTCTCATAACTACACTTACAACTCTGTTACAACTCCAACTCACTTAGTTATAAATGAGATAATAGATTAGTATTTATTGTCCAATTTATTTAAGGGAAAAGTAAATTAGACACATGTTTCTTGTTGAATTTTCAACACTCCCTCTCAATAAGAAATGGATTATCCTTCACCCCATTCCTGTCTCTATAATATTTGAATTTGCTCCTGGTGAGCGCCTTCGTCAGAATGTCTGCATCCTGATCTTCCGTAGGAATGTATTGAAGCAACATGATCTTCCGTTGCACACAATATTTGAGATGATGATACCATATATCTATATGATTAGATATATCATGAAACAAATGATTAATCGAGAGTTTAATGCAACTCTGATTATCACAATAAATCACTATCGGATCTAAATGAGAACCAAACAAACCAACCAAGATCTTTCTCATCAAGATAGCCTCACATGTAGCTTGACTTGCTTCCATGTATTCTGCTTCCATTGAACTAAGTTCCATGGATCTCTATTTCCTGTTGTACCAAGAAACGACAGTAGATCCGATACTAAATATCCCCCCGATGTTCTCTTTCTGTCCGTCGGGTTGCCTGCCCAATCTACATCCGTGAATCCATGCAACTTCACCTCATCCTTCTGTCTGTACCATAATCCATACTCAGATGTGCCCTTCAGATATCTCAGGACATGCTTACCCGCCTTCCTAAAGAGTTTGGTAGGCTTAACCATCACTTGACTTAGTTGGTTAACTACATAGCAAATGTCCAGTCTCGTGTTCACTAAATACATTAATGAACCCAATAACTGTCGATAGACAGTAGCATCCACTACCTCTCCAAAAGTAGCATCCTCTTTCCTCCAGTTTCCTGGAAGAGTAGTATCCATGGGTTTGCATCCCTCCATGTGAAACTTACCCAGTATCTCCCTTTCATACCTGCCTTGAGACACAAAAAGTTCACCATCTCGTTGCCATATTTCCAATCCAAGGAAATAATGAAGAAGGTCATCCTTGCACGAGTGTATCAACTGCTCATCACCAGTTAGTATTAAATCATCAACCTAAATAACAATGATTAAAAGCTTACCCTCCACCACAATTTGGAATAGGTTTGCATCCGCTTCACTTTTGGTGAAGCCCAATCCGGTGAAATAGTTGTCTATCCGAGTGTACCAAGCACGGGGTGCTTACTTCCAATGGCCCTTATATGGAGGAATGATATTACTCAATGTTGAATAATAATTAAAAAAAGTTTTAATCAAAAAACCTCTTACTAACCCCACCTTTTCCTCACCTTTTATTAAAAAAAGAAATTAAAATTCATTTTTAATAAAAAAATAATATTTTACTAAAATTCACCCCACCTTATTCCTCCACCCTTTTTGAATGTTTTCAACATTCACCTCATGACCCTTCAACTATTAATAACAAAATCAACCTTTAAGACTTTAAACTTTTTCAAAAAAAAAAAGGACCATACGTTAACTTCTTTCAAAACATAGGAATGCAGTAATTTCCAAGGGAAGTCGTGACTGTTGATTTATTTGAGTCATCGTCGCACCTCTCGATGTTGCTACACTATGACGTGGTTCAAAGGGTTGTCATACCTGTCATTATGGATGGACTATGGAAATCCTGAAAATTACCCGTGGAGTCGTTGCACCTCTCGACGCATCCAGGTTGTGGAGATCCAGGCACTAGGGTCCGTTGTGACCTTTGAGAGGAGAGACATGCGGAAATTTGGAGATTGACGGTCCCTCAACTACCTTCTCCTCAAACCCCCTCTGATACCACTTGTTTAAATTTGCAAATGCGGAAACACAAATATCACATAAGACAATCAATAAAAATCCAGACAAGAAACAAAACAATTTACATGGTTCACCCAAACGTTGGGCTACGTCCACCAAGCATAGGTATCATTTGTCTTATTATTCAGATCAAGGAGATTACAGCAGGCTCACACTCATCTCACACTCCTCTCCTTACACCATTTCCTCAATGCCCCTTTATGCCTCTACGGGCTTACATCAATAATGAAAAGAATTAGATTAGTTACATAACTAATTCTAAACTTGTGCATTCATACCAAATTGGTTGATCTGGTTTAACAAGCTACTACAAAAAAAGGCTCCACTAAATCTACTCATATCTACCAAATATGGGAAATTCGTTGGCATATTCAACAGTCTATGCATGCATAGTTTCGAATCCAACACATGTATGATTCTTGCTTCGACTCTTTTCATTATTAATATTATCGACGTACACATATGCTTGAAGGTTTTTTTATTTAGGGTTTCTATTCAAATCTGAATTTATATGGAACAATTATTTTTAAATTTTAAAATTATGTGGTTTTGTTAAAGGCATATGATATAATATTTTGTCATAATAGATATATCGTTTGTATTTATATAAAGCAACAAGAATATATATATATATATATATATATATATATATATATATATATATATATATATATATATATATATTAAATTCACTTCACTTTATTTTAAGAAAGGTTTTTATCATAGTTGTATGGGAACTGCTCCCAGCATTTTCAATATCTTCGGGGAGCTTGGGAATTGGTTGGGAACTCTTTTGGGAACTTGGGATTTTTTTGAGAGCTTCCACATCAAAGAAATGGAAGCTTGGGAACTAGTTTCCTAAACCAAGAGCTTTAAATTAGAATTATATTAAATTAAAATGTATATATTATTCCATTATTACAAATACATAATTTATTACAAATATTTTCATTATATTTATTCAAAATATCACTATAAAACTAAGACTAAACTACAGGTAAATATTATTTCAAAAATTAGTTAAGTAAAAAAACTTAATAATACCCACTTTATAGTTGTGGATATGAAAACTTTTAATGCATGTATCTTTTCCTCAAACTCAAACTAAACATGAATGTCTAATAAATCAATACCCTATTCAGTGCAAACATTTGCTCCGCTCTCCAATCATATCATTGACTTTTATTGTATTTTAATATTAGAAGATTAATACTATTTTGTTTTTTCCAATAAAAAAAGAATAATGCTTCAAATTTACAAAGATGTTTAAAGTTTAATTTTAAAAATATGTTAAAATTGTATATATGTATTTTCAATTTTGTTTCTCATTTTCTAATGGAATATTTATGGATACTAAAGTTTCAGTATTGTGTTAAATATATTCATATAATTATTAGCAAAAATTAAATTAGTAATTTCAATATTGTAGTTGTTGGAATAGGAGAAATATTGTCAATTGACCTTCAATTTTATTGAAATAAGATTTAAAATGTATCAATATATCTATACATTACAATCTAAAGTATCATTGTAATCTAAAATATTTTTTATATATTTTTAATATATATTATTACCGCTCCCAACTTCACGTTTCATGTAAATTTGAGAAAAACTTCTACTAGTTCTCGTATCCACGTTCCCACGTTTCTAAAACTAGTACAACATAGGTTTTTATTCAAATATAAATTTATATGAAACAACTATTTTTATATTTTAAACTTATGATGTTTTGTTAAAGACAAATGATGTAAATCAAATAAAGATGAATGGTGAACAACTTCCAAATCAGAAATTGGTAGAGAAGATTCTTAGAACCTTTCCTATGAAGTTTGATGTAGTGGTTGTAGCCATTGAAGAGTCTAAGGACTTGAAACAACTATCGATAGATGAGCTATTGGGTTTTGTGTTATCCCATGAATCTGGAATGAATAGATATGATGATTCTTTGGAAAATGAATTCAGATCTCAGGTTTCTATCTCAAGAGGTAGAGGAGGATCAAAGTCAAGAGGCAACGATACAAGCAAGATAAGAAACAACCAAAGAGATAGTTCAAAATAAGAAAAGAGACCTGATCTAAATCCTTGTAACTTAAGGGGGAGTAGCAACACACTAGCTCACAACCAAATTAGAGGTATGACATATCCAATGTTAAATGTTTTTGTTGCAATAAACTGGGTTATTATGCATATGAATGTAGGAAGAAGAAGGATAACCTTAGCATACAGGATGAAAACTATTCTAACACCTATAAGAACTATGAAGACTCGTTATTCCTTACTTGTAATGTTGATCAAGTGACTTTTAATGATATATGGATTTTAGATAGCGGGTGTAACACTCATATGAGAGGAGACATAAGCTTAATTTCAACTTTGGATGATTTAGTAAGGACTGAAGTCAAGTTGGGGTCAGACAATATTCTAAAATTTATGGAAAAAGGAATGGTCAACATCCTGACTAAACAAGGCTAGAAAAGGAACATACTAGATGTGTACTATGCCCCAGGTTTTAAACATAATTTCATTATTGTTGGTCAACTTACTCAAAAAGGGTATCATGTAATGTTCCATGGAAATTATTGTTTCATATATGATAAACCTCTGAGTAAGATGTTGATTGTTAGGGAAAATATGACAAAGAATAGAATGTATCCTATTTCCATGAATTATAATAGACATGATGTCTCATTTGCCTAAAAGGCAACATGTTTGGATGACTTTTGGTTGTGGCATTTCAGATTTGGTCATCTACATTTTGGTGGTATAAAACTATTGCAGAATAAAATGATGGTTGAAGGTTTTCCTCCCATTCAAGAGCCAACTAGTTCATGTGAGAGTTGCATTGTGGCAAAGAAGCATAGGGACAGTTTTCATAGAGGGGTGTCTTATAAGTAAAATGCACCATTGGAGATAGTTCATATAGATCTGTGTGTTCCAATGCAGACCCATTTATTACTTCCCAACCTTCATAGATGATTACAACATAAAGAATTGGCTGTGCGTTTTTGCAAATAGATCTAAAACTTTTGACAAGTTCAAAGAATTCAAGGCGATGGTGGAGAAGCAAAGTGGTCATCAGATTAGATTGTTAAGATCAGACAAAGGAGGCGAATTCGATTCAATTTTTTTCATGATTTCTATAATGTATGGATTAAAATATAGTTTACAACAAGATATACACCTCAAAAAAATGATGTAGCTAAAATGAAAAATAGAACCATTATGAATATGGCAAGCATGTTGAAATAAAAAAAATTGTCAAATGATTTTTTGGGAGAAGCAATAGCCTAATCTGTTTATGTTTTGAATGGATCTCCTACTAAAAGTGTGAAGAACAAAGTTCCACAAGAAGCATGGATAGGTATGAGTTGTAGCATAGCACACATCAGATTATTTGGTTGTGTGGCATATGCTCATGTGCCTAAAGAGTTGAGGAGGAAGTTAGATGACAAAACTGAAAATGCATATTTTTTGTTTGCAGTGATCAGTCCAAGGAATATAAATTGTGTAATCTAGTGAAAAAGAAGGTGATAATCAATAGGGATGTTGAATTCAAAGAATATGAAGCATGGGAGTAAAGCATAGATAGGACTATATCTGTTGGAGAAGAAATACCTAAAGCATAATATGAAGTAGAGGAGAAGGTTGCATAAGGTGGACAACAAGGTTCACAAGCCCAATCACCAATTAGAGATACTCCAACAAGGACTCCAATAAATTTTGATCAAGTTGAGCCATATAGCGCAATAACCCAGTCTACTCCTGCTTCTCAATCAAGTAGTGACTATGATCCTACAATTGCCTCCCTAAGGGAAAGAAAGACTAGAAGTTTAAGAGAAATGTATGAAGATCTAGATGTGCATTCAAATTTTTCATTGTTTGTTTGTCAACCCACATATTTTGAGGAAGAAATTAAATAAAAAAAAATTGGTTCAAAGAAATGGATTACATATAGAAGAATGATACATGATATATAGTAGAATGACCTAAAGATAAATATTGCATTGGTGTAAAATGGGTTTACAAAACCAAATTTAATGAGAAAGAAGAAGTTGAAAAGTGCATGTCTAGATTGGTAGCAAAAGGTTTTTCATAACAACGTGGAGTAGATTATGGTGAGACTTTTTCACCAATTTCAAGTGTAGATACAGTTAAACTTGTCTTAGCCATATCGGCTCAAAACATGTGGAAATTTTATCTAATGGATGTAAAGTAATCATTCTTAAATGATATTTTATACGAAGAAGTATATGTAGAGTAGCCACCAGAATATGTGAATAAAGGACATGAAGATAAATTGAACAGATTGAAGTAATCTATTTATCGGATTAAGCAAGATCCCAAAGATTAGTATAGTAAGATTGATTCATATTTGATTCGTAATGGATTCAGTGGAAGCAACAATGAGCCCACATTTTATAGAAAGGTGAATAAGAAAGGTCAAGTCTTGATTGTTTGTTTATATGTCGATGATATGATCTTCATAGGAAATTTTCAGTGGACAATTTTAAATTAGCCGTGAAACATGAATTTGAAATGATTTATTTGGGGCTAATGAGATATTTTCTTTGTATTGAATTTCTTCAATCAAATTCAAGAATTTTTTTATTTCAAGCAAGGTATGCCATGGATGTGCTAAAGAGGTTAAGGATGATGAATTGCAAACCAACACCAACTCCAATTGCAACAAGGAAACGACTCAACAAAGAGGATATGGGACTCGATGTAGATCCAACTATGTTCAAGAGATTGAATGGTAGAATCATGTATCTCACTGCCACTAGGCTAGACATTATGTATTCTATTGGTTTGATTTCAAGGTTCATAGAGTGTCCAAAAGAATCACATTGGCAAGTTGACAAAATAATCATGAGATATATTGTTGGAACAACATGATATGGTATATTATATTCCAGCACTAGTAATGATTTCTTGATTTTATGTACTAACAATGATTTTGTGAGTAGTATTGATGAGAGGAA
>ML776620.1:825279-843475 GCA_009831015.1 Picea engelmannii | reverse complement strand
TTGAACGAGATTTTGTCTCTTGGAATTCTATGATTGCTGGGTATTCACAAAATGGACATGCAGATGATGCTCTGATGCTTTTTAGAGAAATGCAGCTGCAAGGAGTAAAGAAAGATGCCGTTACAATGGTGACTGTTATCGCGGCTTGCACGCAGTTGACAGCCCTCCAACGTTTTCCACGCGTAGCGAGCAGTTCGCACCCCACGTTAACCCCAGCTGCGGGAATTTTAAAAAATTTCTATGCGTGAAGGACGAGTTGTATTCCCCCGCACCCTTGCAGAGGGGAGACCTGCGAACGTCTCCAATGTTCGCACCTCACTCCCGCGGCTCTCACTCCCGTGACTGCTCTTTCCTTCTCGATAGGAAATACTCGATCCGATCTGGGCGCACTCTCTCTCAGCGCTCTGATACCATGAAAGAATATGCAGAGCAGAAAGAATCGAAATATACACAGCAGAGAGTGAAAGGGATTGATAATTAGCCGTCTAACTATTCACACGAATGTATATGTTTTACAATGGTTTACAGTCATGCGTAAAAGCATGCAAACTCAGCTAAAGCGGAGTCGATAACAGAATAAAGCTTAAAAGAAGAAAATCCATAAAACTTGCATGTATAGTGAGTAATTACTATTTCTAACACGGACCGTCTTTGGGAATGGTCAACCCAAATTACACAACAGCTCTGAAGATTGAGTGAATCCAAATTACATCTGCTGCAAAGCCAGCTGCCAGTACTCCCGCCACAGTAATGCAAGCGTATGTCTTCCTTATCGGTTCGTTGTCTGGTGAGCTGTGGCCAATCCAGGACATTATGGGCTTCACCGCCACCATCATGAAAACCACAGAGCAGAGCATAGATTGATATCACCGGCCTCTTGTCTATTCCTGTAAGAGCAGCGGAAAGGGCCAGAAGAACCCAAATAACCATGTCGTTCACAGCAACTGCGACCATGGCCATCTACCCCACATCGGTTGTGAGAAGCTTGAGTTCTGCAAGTATCCTAGCAAGCACTGGGAATGCAGTGATAGACAACGATACAGCCATGAAGACGAGGAACTGTATATAGCCCGCACCCTTAGAAATCGTTGCCCTGAGCATATACGCAACGTCCCCGATCCTAGCTACAAAAGGTAAGCTAATTTCAGCTGCTATAATTGCTAAGGGCCTTCCTTCTAGTTTGTTTAATGGCTTGGAAATCTAGTCCCGGAACAACCAAAATCAGAAAGAGCAGAAGACCACTATTTACAAAAGTTTCGATTATACGGGTGTTACTCATTGTGAAAACTTTGTGCATGTAAGCTCCATGGCGCCTCAGAAGAGAAGGATAACAATTCCACATGTAGTGACAACAATGAACACACAGAAGTCATAATACTTATACTTAAAATTTCGCATTCAGTCAATGTTATGGCAGGACCGAAAAGCCGAATTACAATTGGAATTATTAAATTGTTGTTTGATATGTACCAAAATAAAAGAATCAGAAATGTTCAAAACCATGACTACGCTTTGAATCGTGGTATATGGAGTGACGTAGACGTAGGTTCACTAGTGGTCAAATGCATGGAAGGGCATCAAGGACCCGTGAGGCCATATGGTCCACATTATACAATCATTTAAAATCTAGAAATCACGATAAATTTAAGATTCTTCTTAAATTCAGGGACTGATTGTTAAATTATCGATGCCCTTCTCTTATGTGTCATGAGAATTATGGCGCCTGTTTGTTAAATTATTGATGCCATTCTGTTAGCATCGGAAAGTCACTCCTGGATTGCAGCAGGAGCAGAGCCCGACACCCATCAGTTTAATGTCACGATTTGTTTATAAAGGGATGATCAAATGGAAGAAAGATCAGAACAATATCGTCTCAACTCTGAAACTAGGCGAGGCATGCATGGGCAAGTGAGGTCTTAGATAAACTTCAAACAATGAGTTGTAATAAAGATGAGCAGGGGGAAGAATTGTATGAGAAAAGTGCAAGGGTCTGTCGTAAACATCAGGTTTCTAACAGACTGGAGAAGAAAGCATCCAAATGCAAGATTCTCTTACATTCAAACACATAAGACTAGAGAATACAATAATGTAACAACAAATCCTTTATCATAACATAACTGCAACAATTCATGCGAATCATTCGATCATGAACTCTCTGGTATGAAACGAAAACAT
This sequence comes from Picea engelmannii, assembly GCA_009831015.1. Classification (NCBI taxonomy): domain Eukaryota; kingdom Viridiplantae; phylum Streptophyta; class Pinopsida; order Pinales; family Pinaceae; genus Picea; species Picea engelmannii. Next base: position 841,300 of record ML776620.1, on the reverse strand, counting down.
AGACGGAGTAAGGAAACTGTTTTTCATAAAACAAGAAATCTCAGATACAGATGTACAACCAGGAAACTAGAATGGTTGTTAAAACTTTACAGTCGGGAGCTTTTCTCTACCATCGATCCATAAAAAAATGGCGAAAACGCCTACATATACTCAAAACAACAACAACAACAAAATCGAGACGCTGCATTAAACACATTGTGTCTGCATGGCTTCTGACAATCTGCAGCCGCAGTCTCTGGATGATCGTGCACCTATGGCAGACGCAATCGAACTCCTGACAGTTTCGTGGGTGAATCGACGTGCCTTTAATTCATCGCTGGGCTTTCCCATTATGGCAGAGGTGATGTCTAACCACCACCAACTACCTTAATAACTGTTTCATTAGGATTGAGGATGGCCCAGCCAACTCGACACCTTTGGGACGTGGACGACCCCTTGCGCCGCCACCTAGATTAACTGAACTCCCTGATGAATAGGCGCGCTGGCCAACATGAAGGATAGGGCGTGTGATGGGAGTGGCGGCGCCAACATTGTGAGGGTGAGGTAAGAAGTGATGCGGTGTGAGAGAGGTTACAGGGGAAGACACATGGCGGAAGGAAATAAGCGGAGGGGACAGGAGATGAGATATAATGGACACACTTTTAGTGGGAGGCTAACGTGGAAGGGAGTGGAACACCTGGCTGGTGGTGAGTGTATGATGAGATGGGGGAAGGGACCACACGGACCAGAAGAGGGGAGATGAACAGATGTCGAGATGACTCGACAAGGAAGGGGGCCCCACGTTGATTAAATGCAGAAAGACAGAGGGTGTTCGGATTGCCTGTGCACCGTTGATCCGGGTGCTTAAATCGCAGCCGTCGGAGAGATGTGTCCTCGATTCCAGACCCCCCCCCCCNCCGGGTGTTTTAATCGCAGCCATTGAAGAAGTGCGCCCTCGATTCCGGACTCCCCCTCCCTCCGCTTAAAGGTAGAAAGGCGGGGGGGCTCTGGAATCCTATGTACGCCGTTGATCCAGGTGTGCGAATCTCTGCCGTCCAGATTTTCTTATTGCTTACCACAGGCGCATTTTGATTCCAGTACTTAGGGTAAATGGGTTTTTAACCCACTCCTTTGCATTCCAACCCACCTTACAAGAAATGTCGCTAACATTAGGCTTCATGGGGGATAGAGTCGTCCCTGTGATGCTCTAAGGACTCTTTTTGCAGATTCAATGCCTTGCTGTTAGGATATGGAGTCATTTATTAAGCTGGAAACAAAAACAATATTTACAAAAAACAAAAGAGCCGAGTGCGGCTCACAAAAAACATTTCTTCAAGAAATGCCCATTTACTGGGTCGTTGAAAACTTCTTTGCCTTCCAAATCGTGCAACCTGTAAGTGTTGTTTGAAAATACTTCAGATATCTTGAAAGGCCCAAACCAGAGGGCATCAAACTTATTGTGCTTGCCCTTTTCCTGCCTGGGTGCATCCCATTTGAGCACCGGATCACCCAGCTCGAATTCTTTCTTTTTTCTCTTCCTGTCAAAAGCCTGCTTGATCTTCTGCTGATGATAGTAGGCCCTGTTCATGACCTGTTCCCTGATCTGTTGTACTTCCACCATCTGATGAATCCTTTTGACCATATGGTCAGGCTCTCCTTCAAGGTCCTAGAGGAAATTCACCACAAATAAGGCAAGTTGAGTAGGGAAAACAACCTCTGTCCCATAAACAAGTTGGAAAGGTGAAATTCCCAGGGATTTCTTTGTTGTCACCCGATCAGCCCATAGAGCAAATTTGAGCTTTGAATCCCAGGCCCTTTGATTGTCTTCTAGTAATTTCTTAATGAGCTTGATGAGGCTTTTATTGGAAGACTTTGTCAGTCCATTTCCCTGAGGATAATAGGGAGTAGAGTGAATTAGTGAAATCTCAAACCGTTCACAGAACTTGGCCAGAGGCTCAGACCTGAAAGGGGGGGCGTTGTCAGTGACAATTTTTCTAGGACAGCCAAATCTGGCTATGATATCTTCTAGGAAGCTGATAATTACTTTGTGAGAAGTGCTCCTGGTGGGGACAGCTTCTATCCATTTGGTGAAATAATCTGTCGCAGTCAGGATCCATCTGTGCTAGCCACTTGAGGGAGGATGAATTTCTCCAGTGAAGTCCAATCCCCACTGCTGAAAGGGTGCTGAAACTACTATAGGCTTTAATGGTAGAGATTTGAGTTGTTGCTTTCCTGAGAACTTCTGGAATTTGATGCAACCTCTGATTTCTTTGCAGACATCAGGGAACAAAGTGGGCCAGTAATACCCAACCCAGAGGATCTTATGAGCAGTGGTCTTCCAGAAATAATGACCTCCACAGAGACCACTATGGAAATCAAACATAACCTTCTGGGCTTCCTGCGGGTCCAGACACCTTAAAAATACCCCTAGAGGGTCCTTCCAGTACAAGGCTTGGTCAATGAGGCAGTATCTGACTTCTTTGAGCTTTAAAGCTATGGCCTTACTTTTTCCCAATCCATCATGGGGCTTTAATTCTTGCAGAAAATACAAGATATCCTTGTACCAGGCGCACGCTGCTAGTGATAAGGCACCCTGAAAATGCTTGTTGGATGACTCATCTTGCTCATTGATGAAGTTAATCCCCAAGGCTTTGCAATTGGATTCAGCCAACAACTTGGCTAAACCCTTCCCCTTTATCAACTTGGTGGGCTTAATCTCTAGATCAAACTCTAGAATCTTGGCAATCCACTTACCTCTTCTTCTGTCTATGTCAGGCTGTATAAGAATGTCCTTCACAGAGGCCGAAGGAACATATGTAGTGATCTTTCAGTGCAAGACATAGACTCTGAAATCTTTGAGAGCTTTCACCAATGCATAGGCCTACTTTTCCATGATCTTGTACCGGACTTCTGCATCTCTCAATGCCTTGCTGAAGAAGGCAATGGGCTGCTCTCATCCTTCCCCATTTTTCTGCAACAAAACTGTTGCTACTGTATCACAAGAGGCAAAAGAAAAGATCAGGAACTCTTTGGAATAGTCAGGATTGATCAGCATAGGCGCCTCAATCAATGCCCTTTTTATTTGATCAAAAGATTCCCTAGGTTCAGCGGTCCATTTCACTTCATTTCCCTTCCTGAGCATGGCTGTGATGTGTATCACTAGCTCAGCAAAATTTGAGACGAATCTCCTCAGAAAATTAATCTTCTCCAAAAAGGCATGAACCTCCTTCTTAGATCTGGGAAACGACAGGGTTTGAATTGCCTCTACCCTACTAGGATCAATTCTCACTCCCTCTGCTGATACTAAATTGCCTAATAGCTTCCCCTCCTTCATAGAAAACAAAGATTTCTTGGGGTTTAAAGATAGGTCGAATCTCTGACACTTCAGGAAAACCTTCTTCAAGTGGCAGCAGTGCTCCTTGTCTATCCTAGAGAAGACCGTGATGTCATCCAAATAGATCACCACAAACTGATCTTTCTCCTCAGTGAAGGCTATATCCATAGCTCTCTGAAATGTTGCCCCTACATTCATTAATCCAAAAGGCATTTTGGCATACATGAATGTGCCCCAAGGAGTGGTGAAGGTTGTTTTTTCTCTGTCCTCAGGCATGACTGATATTTGATTATACTCCGAAAACCCATCAATCATGGATATCCTAGATGCACCAGTTACCTTCTGCAATATGTATTCCATGTTGGGCAGAGGATAATTGTCTTTCCTTGAGCTTCTGTTCAAGTTCCTGAAATCAACACAGAGTCTGATTTCTCCACTTTTCTTTCTCACTGGAACCAAATTGGCCACCCACTCAGAATACCTCAATGGGACAATGATTTGGGCATCTAACAATTTCTTCACTTATTTCTCCATGATAGGTAGCAACATGGGATTTATCTGTCTCAGCTTTTGCCTGAATGGCTTAGCTTCTTCTTTCAGCGGGATCTTGTTCTCAATGACAGATGTGTCATAAGTTTTGAGGTCTTCATATGCCCATGCAAACACATCGACAAATTCCTTTAATAACCCAGCATATTCTGCCCTCTGTTCATTGGTCAGGCTGCTTGATAATTTGACAAACTTAGGCTCATCCTGTGTGCCAATGTTGCATTCGGCTATGTCAACATCTTTACTTGAAACACCACCCTTTATTGCCACATCATTTTTGTCAAACAACCTTTCTAAAGGGACTAGTCCCCTCAGAATGTGATTGCTCGGAGGTTGAATAATCTAGTGATCGACAATTTTATTCAAGAATACCTCAGAGGGGGGGGGGTCACCTTCGGGATCAGGGTCCTGATCAATGTGCAATGTAGAAAACTCATCGACGGACTGAAGAAATTTTTCGATTTCAAGATCGTCCTCGAATACCTTCCAATGCTTTATGTTGTTTGGGATGGATGGCCTGCACCTTACCTCGACCTCACTATTAATCTTTGGCGGCAGAGGGATCCTTACTAAACTGGCTGAGACAACTAGGGAGTTGGCTGCGGTATTATCTTCCCTTGGGACAAAAACAATGTTGAAAGCAGAGAAGAAATTATCAATCAAGTCCCATACCTCATTTCTATAGCTCCTAAGCCGAGGATGCTTGGCTTGATAAACATTTTTGACCTGTTGGATGATCAAATCTTCATCTCCAAACACAACCATCTCCTTTATTCCCATTTCCTTTGCAACCCTCATACCCAGAACAAGAGCTTCATATTCTGCCACATTGTTGGTGATTTTGAATTCCAGCTTGTATGACAGAGGTATGGTCTCTTGACAGGGTGATATGAAAACCACTCCGGCACCTGCACCTATACTGGAGGAATCTCCATCAAAGAACATCTTCCAAACAAAGTTGGTTGGAGGAGGTATCACCCGATTAAACATGGGCTACTTTCTGATCTGTAACAAACTAGACCCTAGATCAGTGTCGAGTGCAAAGATGGGGTGATTAGTGGGGTTTGCTTCATCACTGACAATATAGGCTAGCTGAGCTTCTTTGTACATCCTCCTGTGTTCCCCTCCAAAAACTGGAATGGTGGCATATGTGAGATCCATCTGTAACGTTACTCCAAGTCTCTTAATCCAAGACCTTGACAACAACATGCCAAACTTGGGGGGAACATCAGCTACCACAATGTCCATGACCACACTCTTCATGGGCAGCTGAAACAAAGAAACCACCAGGTCCTTGATGACTCCCAAACATTGCACCCTCCTCGAATCGAAATAATACAAATCATGATATGCCTTGGTCACCTCTAGTCCCAGTTCTTCCATGACTATCTTGGGCATAAGGTTATGAGAAGCTCCTGAATCCATGAGGCAATTATGCAACACTTTATCATGAATGTTCAGGGAGGTGTAGAAGGGAGGGGATGAATCATCTCTGTCTTCTAGCATGGGACCTAGGATGATGACTGGCTTCTCATATTGAAGGTTCACTGAGTCAGAGGGAGGCTGAGGGGACTCAGATTGCAGCAGCTTAGAGAGGGACCTTTTAAAATCTTCATTTTTAACTAGCTCAGAGATGGGGACGAGAATCCTGATCTTTTGAATTTCATGCTCAAAATTAAAAGAGGAAAAAGGCTTAGGAGCAATGCACTCTAAGTTCTCTTTTCTTTAGTCATGGTTACTGCATTTTTAATAGGCTTATCTGCTATGAGGGGCTGGTCTTGGCTGTCAAAGTCTCCTTCTTTCTTTCTTGACCTGAGATTGTATCTGTTAGAAGTGTGGTCGGCCCTCTCTCCCTTATCTAACTCATGGATTTGAACGTTCATTAGGGATTTTTCATACGCAGACTGAGTCAAATGGGGAAAAGGAGGAGCCTCTTCAACACAATGAATTTCGGGGTCGAACTCGTCTATCTCTTCTCCTTCTTCATGAGTAACCAGGTTATTTTGGAGGGGGGTTTGAATCCTTTGATCCTCTTTGTCTTTTCCCCTTTGTTCTCTTGGGAAGGCCAGTGGTCCATTGTTATTAGGTCTCCTGAAACCTCTATTATCAACATTTTGGGGATTTCTGTACATGGGCTTCTCTTCTAACTCCCACCTTTCCATTCTGGCATAAAGTGATTTTAATACTCTGGATGTCTCTGTCTGATGGGGCATGGGAGAGGAACTGGATGGGGAGGCTTCAGGCCTTTTCTTAGATATGTTTCTATTAGTAGCATTCCTGAGTCGGTCAACAGCCAATATGTTAGATTCTACTTCCACGGCTGCATCCTGCATGTGGGCCAGGGTAGTGGATCTTCTCTCTCTCAGTAGTAGGCAGAAATCAAGATCAAAAGTGATAACATAAGTGATCTTAGCCGAGGCTTTCGAGGGCTTTATCTCAGCGGGAATTTTATTATACATTTTATTGAATCTCTTGGAGAAGTCAAAGACAGACTCTCCTTCTTTTCTCTTCAAAGATCCAAACTCTGTCATATAATACATGAAATCTTTTTTATCTCCCCATTGTCTCAAAAAGGCATGGTCTAAAGCTTCGATCCCATCAATAGATCCAGGAGGAAGGGCCTTGAATGATTTTCTAGCCTCGCCTTGGAGGATATGGACAAAAATTCTCATCCATACGTCTGCATGCATGATGACATTATCATTTGTGAAAATGTAAAAGGCTTCTAGGTGTTCATCTGCAGTTACATCCCCCTGACCCGTGAACTTGGGTAGTTGCTTGAGGTAACCATCTGCTGGGAGGGCATTGAGGGGCTAAGGTAACATAAGGGGAGCATACCTAGCAGCTATAATAGCCTCCATTCTGTTCAAAGGGGGATTAGCACCAACCATAGGAATATTAGGTGGAGGAGAACTTGGAGGAGAAGGAGTTTGCAAAGGGGCTACAGGAAATGAGTCTCGAAGTGGAGTGGGAAACAAGAGTGGGTTTAAGGAGAAGAATAACGAGCTCAAGTCAGCAGGCGCCCCTCTTTGTGTAGGAGTAATAAAAGGAGGGGTGGTGGAACTTTCTGAGGCCCAAGGTCTGTGCTGAGGAACAACTTCCAGGGAGGGGGGGAGTGACAAGGATCTCTCTTTCTGATGCTAGACCAGGAGGAGAAAACTCAGCAGGAACACTCTCGAAATTCAGAAAATGGGAAACCTCAGGGAAAGGATGACTAGGAAGCTGAGAATAAGAAAATGGAGTTTTTTACAGAAGGAGGCGGGGAAATACCTGATTCAACAACGAATCTTTCTCCTTGAGAGGGCTTTCCTTTTCTGATAATCACCTCCGGATCTTCTTCAGGCATGGCCAGAGGCAGCTGTGGATGGGACCGCCTGTGTCTACCGCTGGAAGCCACAACTAACCCAATAGGTTCGTCTCAGTGGAGTCGTCACAATGGAGTCGCCAGGTGCACAGTAGCAATCTCAATAGTTCTGATATCTTATGCACCTTCAGAATCAGCTGATCGTTGTCGTTCAATCACGGGGAAAATATTCAACTTCGTCCCCGGCAGCGGCGCCATAAATGTTAGCGTCGGAAGTCACTCCTGGATTGCAGCAGGAGCAGAGCCCGACACCCATCAGTTTAATGTCACGATTTTTTTATAAAGGGATGATCAAATGGAAGAAAGCTCAGAACAATATCGTCTCAACTCTGAAACTAGGCCAGGCATGCATGGGCAAGTGAGGTCTTAGATAAACTTCAAACAGTGAGTTGTAAAAAGGATGAGCAGGGGGAAGACTTGTATGAGAAAAGTGCAAGGGTCTGTCGTAAACATCATGTTTCTAATAGACTGGGGAAGAAAGCATCCAAATGCAAGATCCTCTTACATTCAAACACAGAAGACTAGAGAATACAATAATGTAACAACAAATCCTTTATCATAACATAACTGCAACAATTCATGAGAATCATTCGATCATGAACTCTCTGGTATGACACGAAAACATAGATGGAGTAAGGACATTGTTTGTCATAAAACAAGAAATCTCAGATACAGATGTACAACCAGGAAACTAGAATGGTTGTTAAAACTTTACAGTCGGGATCTTTGCTCTACCATCGATCCATACAAAAATGGCGAAAACGCCTACATATACTCAAAACAACAACAACAACAAAATCGAGACGCTGCATTAAACACATTGTGTCTGCATGGCTTCTGACAATCTGCATCCGCAGTCTCTGGATGATCGTGCACCTATGGCAGACGCAATCGGACTCCTGACAGTTCCGTGGGCAAATCGATGTGCCTTTAATTCATCGCTGGACTTTCCCATTATGGCAGAGGCGATGTCTAACCACCACCAACTACCTTAATAACTGCTTCATTGGGATTGAGGATGGCCCGGCCAACTCGACACCTTTGGGACGTGGACGAACCCTCGCGCCGCCACCTGGATTAACTGAACTGCCTGATGAATAGGCGCGCTGGCCAATGTGAAGGATAGGGTGTGTGATGGGAGTGGTGGCGCCAACATTGTGAGGGTGAGGTAAGAAGTGATGCGGTGTGAGAGAGGTTACAGGGGAAGACACATGGCAGAAGGAAATAAACGGAGGGGACAGGAGATGAGATATAATGGACACACTTTTAGTGGGAGGCTAACGTGGAAGGGAACAGAACACCTGGCCGATGGTGAGTGTATGATGAGATGGGGGAAGGGACCACACATACCAGAAGAGGGGAGATCAACAAATGTCAAGATGACACGACAAGGAAGGGGGCCCCACGTTGATTAAACGTAGAAATATAGAAGGTGTCTGGATTGCCTGTGCGCTGTTGATCCGGGCGCTTAAATCGCAGTCGTCGGAGAGATGCATCCTCGATTCTGGACCCCCCCCCTCCACTTAAAGGTAGAAGAGAGGGGGGGGGGTCCGGAATCTCCTTGTGCACCGTTGATCCAGGCACTTTAATCGTAGCCATTGAATAAGTGTGCCCTCGATTCCGGACCCCACGCCCCCTCCGCTTAAAGGTAGAAAGGCGGGGAGGCTCCGGAATCCTATGTACGTCGTTGATCTGGGCACACGAATCTTTGTCGTCCAGATTTGCTTGTCGCTTACCACATGTGCATTTTGATTCCAATAATTAGGGTAAGTGGGTTTTTAACCCACTCCTTTGCATTCCAACCCACCTTACAAGAAATGTCGCTAACACATTATGTCCTGTGTCATGAGAATTATGGTGCCTTGTTGTTGTATTGTGGCAAATTGAATAGTAAAAATTTAACTACATTTTTTTATATGTTTTAATAAGCTGAAATAAAAAGTAGAAATTTAATACAATTTTTTATAAATTGTAATAAGCTTAAATAAAAAGTAGAAATTTAATTACTTTTTTTTAAGTAGTATTAATAATTTGAAGAAAACATATTCTTTTTTTCTTCTGACAGTTTTGTTTACTACATTTTGTTAGAACCTTCTAATTCAATTGAGATATCAATGTTTACTTTTGAAAAACAACAAAATTAAATGCCTAACTAATCGTTCCTATATCCAGCTATATCCACCTATATGAAGTTTTTGTAAACTATTGATTTTTATATGAATTTTTTGTAAACCACTGATTTTGTTTATGGCATTTCGCCATGTTTACAACCTTTTAGTCCAATTGAGATACCGATGTTTACAATGTCGAAACCACATAAAATTTAAATGTCTAACTAATCGTTCCCATATCCAACTATATGAATAGGAAATTAAACCCACACACATAAAACAATGAAATTTGTCATATGTAATATGGGTTTGATGTAATACCTTACTATATGAGATAAGGTCTTTTTAAACATTAAATGTGTAAGTTTTAATATTAAAGTGATATATTTATAATAATTGATATTTTTGTTTTTGTAGTTTTAAAATATTGATTTTATATAAATGAAAATTTTATTTTTTTATTTTTTTTTAAGTAAAAAGATGGGACATGTTATATTAGCATAAGTAAAATATAATAGTCATTTGTGATGCCAGTTGTCTCGCTTAAATAGGAAACTGGGACAGTTGGGCATCCCTTGCCATGTGTTACCCAATTCACATAATTCACGAAATTAACAGTGCGTCGTCCTGCCCGAAGGAAACTAGGACTATCAGACATGAAGTTGGAACTATATGTCATGAACTAGTTCTAATAAAACTGAGAGCTAACTGGCCCGAAGCCTAAATTAGAACAGAAAAGCAAATTCTAATCCTGAGCATCATTTAACCTTTGAGCCTGCGTGCTTTTCCTCGTCCTCGTGCTGTCGCCATCATGCTGGAAATGCATAGGCCTATGCGCATGTTGTTCATTGTCTCTTTGGAAGAGTTCTGGAGTGAGCCGTGAAGAGCAGGTCGAGTCTCTGATCAATTCATGTGAGGCGAAATATCTGATCATCCAACAGACTCCTCAACTCAAAAATGAGATTGAGGTACCCCGAGTCGGCGAAGAGTGGCTGCTCCTGCTTGTGGCTATCGATTAACCCTGTGGGAGTGGTCTCGGCTGCTTCATGATGCGTGTGCGCCTGTTGATTGTGTGTGTGCAGCGCTTCCTCCATGGGTGGTTCAGGAGGAAGCTCCTCTTCGACATAGAAGGTGGGGTAAGGCTCCTCTAGGCTGGCAGCGCTGGGGCCAGGCATAATGCTTACAGGCGGAGGCTTGTTGTCTGAACCAAATTCCAAAGGTGGGTTCCAGTTGTCCGACACTATGAATAGAGTGTGCTTAGGGACACTCTCCAAGCCACCCTCTGATATAACTTCTTCTATGTACGCCATTGGAGGCGTTCGTGGTGGCGTTCTCCTCCGAACGGCTGCCATTGCTATGGCCTTCTCGAATTTCTTTTTCCTCTGGCGCCGTGATTCCGCTGTATACCAGGCAGCTCCCCTACATAGCTTCCCTCTCGCTCTGGGCATGGTGGGGGTCCGGTGGATTACCAGATTTCTTACCAGATGGGTCGATTTTCTCCAGAACACTAACGAGGCCACAGAGTGTTGCCACCATTCCAGTGGAGTGGAGGAGAATCTACGGCAATGTTGTTGTTCCCGTGGAGCGGAGGCTGCAAAGAGCGACTGGCGCCTTGCTCTGTCGACCTGGGTGATGAGGACGAGTGCTAACATGACCGCCATGACCATTAAAACCTGTTGGTTAGTGCGTTGATGGCTGGTACCCTTCCCTTGCGCGAAGGGGCTCATCGCTTGAATGCGCCTGCTCGGATCCATGGCTAGTTAAAGTTGGAGGGGATGTTGGTCGGTAGATGCACTAATATCGCGTCCTGGCCTGCTCCCGCGTGGCTCAATTGCTCTACGTGTTACCCCATCCAGAAGAAAATTTAATTTTATTAAAACAATTTCATTTTGTTAATAAAAAAATCATTAAATTTCATTTTATTAAAACAATTTCATTTTATTAATAAAAAATTCATTTATAAAATAATTAATATATTAAAGTTAAAAAATAAATAATGAGCATTTACTTCATAATGTTGGTATTTATCATTTTTTATACCGACTCTTAATTTAAATTTAAATATTTGTATATGTGAAAATTAAAATTCTAAGATGCCTATATCTCCACCTTGATCAATGAAGAATATGAATTTAGATGAAATGACACGTGTAACTTTTTATTTCTTTCAATCACTATAAATCCATTTTATTTATATATAGAAAGCTAAAAAATTAAAAAAACATTTAAAATTTCACTTCAATGTTCTAAAATCATTTGTTTCTTTAATAAAAATTCAAAATTAACATGAAATTATTATTACTTATATAAATTCAAAATTGAGGAAAGATAGGTCTCTATCTACAATATCTTACTCACAAAGTTAATAAAAATTCAAAATAAAAGAGTACCTCTTAACTAATTCCCATAAGTATTTATAAAAATTTTAATAAAACAAGAGAACATTTTGAATATTTTTATAAATTTCCAAAACTAAAATGGTAATATCAAACACACATAACATAATAAAGAGTTTTGGATGAACATACTATGTCTTAAGAATAGGAATTAAAGACAAAATATAGGTGTTTAACATAGAAGTACATTTTCTAGACATAAGTGTTTAACATAAAATTATATTTTCGTAATGTGTTGAACACAAATCAACCTTTTCATGTGATGAACATAAACTAGTGTTGCAATTTGAGGAACAAAACTAAACTTTGCAATGTGATGAACATAGTAATCTCGCAATTTGATGATCAGTGAAATGTCGCAATGTGAGGGAAAAAAACTCGATCGTAACAATGTGATGAGCCTATCCATGTTGTCACAATGTGACAAACATAGTAATCTCACAATATGACGAATAATGCAATGCCACAGTGTGATGAACATCACCATATCGTCTCAATGTTATGGACATCGCCTTACTGCCTCAATGTGATGAGCATATCCCTATCGTCACAATATGACCAACATATCATCATGTTGCAATGTGAACCAAATATCCTAACGTCACAATCCGACAGACATTTCCAAACATCGCAATGTGACAAACATAACCCATTGTCACAATGTGATGTACACAGCCAATGTAACAATGTGTCAAATGTAGCCAAACATTGCAATGGAACGAACATTTCTTGACATTAATGTTCTAAACTCATTCATTTCTTTAATAAAAAAACAAATTAACATGGAATTATTATTACTTATATAAATTCAAAATTGAGGAAAGACAGGTTAATGTCTTACTTACAATAAATTTTGGTACAAAGTTAATAAAAATTCAAAATAAAAAATTACCTCTTAACTAATTCCCATTACTTTGAAAAAAAACAATGTGAATAATTATTTATAAAAAATTTAATAAAACAAGAGCATGTTTTGAATATTTTTGCAAAGTTCCAAAAATGAAATAGTAATACCAAACACACAATTGTGTGATAACATAATAAAGAGATTTAGACAAACATATTATGTCTTAAGCATAGGAATTAAAGACAAAATACAGGTTTTTAACATAAAAGTATATTTTCTAGGCATAAGTGTTGAACATAAAAGTACATTTTCTAGGCATATGTGTTTAACATAAAAGTATATTTGTGTAATGTGTCGAACTCAAACCAACCTTTTCATGTGAAGGACATAACCCAATGTTTCAATTTGGCAAACAAAACTGGACATTGCAACGTGACGAACATAATAATGTTGCAATGTGTCGAGCATAGTAATGTCACAATGTGACAAACATAGTAAGGTCACAATTTGACGATCAATACAACATCGTAATGTGACAAACAAAAACCCGTTTTTCATAATGTGATGATCCTATACATGTCGTCACAATGTGATGAACATAGTAATGTGGCAATCTAGCGAATAGTGTAACGTCACAATGTGGCGTACATCACCCCATCGTCTCAATGTGACAAGCATATCCCTATCGTCACAATATGACAAACACATCCTCACGTTGCAATGTGATGTAAATATGTCAACGTCACAATGTGACAAACATTTCCAAACATCACAATGTGACGAACATAACCCATTGTCACAATGTGATGTACACACCCAATGTTGTAATGTGTCAAACATAGCCCAACATTGTAATGAGATGAACATTTCTCGATGTTTCAATGTGATGAACATAACCCACTCTCGAAATGTGGCATACTATTCCAACGCCATAATGTGACAAACAAAAACCTTACAATGTTATGTGATGAAAAAAACTCGATGTTGCAATGTGACAAACAAAACCTGATGTTACAATGTCATGAACAAAACTTGATCAACATTCCAATGCGATAGTGCCATAGTAAACCATGGTTAAACATAATCAACATGCCCCACCATAATCAGTTCCACATCGTCTACAAATCATACTCATCCTTGGTTAACCGTAGTCAACCATGGTGGCCAAGCATGATCAAACATACTCAACTTTGGTACACGTCAAGCTCAACCATGGTTAACCATATTCAACCATGGAAAACTATAGTCAGGCATGAAAAACCATAGTCAAGCATGGTCAATTTCAACCACAGTGAAGCATACTCTTGGTCATGGTCAACAACAGTTAACCATACTTAAAGAAATGGTCAGACATACTCATAGTTAAGGTCAAACATGGTGAATGTCATCCATAGTCATGGTCAACCATGGTCATGGTCATCCATGCTCATCTATGGACAACAAATACCAACCATGGTTAACCATTGTCAACCATGGTCATGCTCAACCATGGTCAACCATAAGCAACCATAATAAACCAAGGTAAACCAAGTTCAATCAAGGTCTACCAAAGCTAGCCATGGTCATGGTTAGTGTCATGGACAACAACTATCAACCATGTTTAACCATTGTCAACCATGGTCAACCATGGTTAACCATGATCAAGGCCAACCACATTAAACCATGGTCATGATCATCCTCAGCCATGGTCATTCATAGTTAATGATAGTAAACCAAAGTTAAACAAGGTCTACTAAATCTAACCATGGTCATGGTCAACAATAATTAACCATGGTCATGGTAAAACAAGCTCAACCACAATTATCAATGTTGATGGTCAACCATAATTAACCATGGTCATGGTTAACGATACTAATCCATTTTTAACCATAGTCAACCAAGGTCTACAAAAGTTAACCATGGTCACGGTAAACCATAAGAAACCATGGTCATGGTTAACCATAGTCAACCATGGTCATGGCCAAATTTAGTCAGAATCATGGTCAACCATGGAGTCATGGTCTACCATAGTCAACCATAGTTTATCACAGTCAACCATGGTCATGGTTGACATGGTCATCCATGTTCAACCATTTTGTAAACATTTCATTATTATTTATATTGATATTTTAATTCAGATATCTATTAATCCTCTTTGAGCATGGTCATGATTGTTGGGTAGGTATTATATTTTTTGCATGTGTGTGTGGGGGTGCTCAAGATTTAATGACTGCATCTGATGATCCCTCCCTAGTAGTTTTATGTCTACATCTGTTTTTTTCTATTTTAGCATTTTTTATTTATTTTAGTGACTTTCTAAATTAATCCCATATTAAGGGATTAGGGTTTTGGTAGTTGTGGAATAACTAATTTTGTTTATATATTTTATTGCAAATGGTGAAATTAATACAATGAATATTTTAGAGGTACGACACCAAGGAAAGTTGGTTTTCTCTCGGTTATGGGTTTCCAACGTAAATCTATGTGTACTATGTGTATGAGCCATTGATTAATTTTTTTTTTCTTAGAATATGTATGCATTTCTATACTACTAAGGTTTAAAACTTACATGTGGTATAAGAGGACATTTTTGTCTTTAGGAGGATGCCTTTGTTGTTGAGGGTTTGGCTCGGTCTTGATAGATCAAGTTTATCGTTGGTATCTGATAAACCTGGGTTCATTGGGAGATCTACAGTGGTGATTCATGTGTTCAAAGACAACGGCAAGAAGTTCTAGAATCGAGATTGAGAAGTTCAACAGTAAAAACATAGATCTATGGAAGCTCAAGATGGAGGACCTTCTTGTAGAAAAATAACAATGGATCATTTTGGATCCTAGTACATGACCTACTGGTACACAAATTACTAGTACACAATCTATTGGTACACAAACTACTAGTACTCAATCTATTGGCATGTCGAAAAAAGATTGGGAGAAGTTGTATAGAAGAGAAAGGAGTATGATTAAACTTCGCCTGGCTGATTCAATGTTATTGAATGTGTTGGGAGAATATACAACCAAGGAATTATGGGAAAAGTTGGGGAATTTGTATCAGTCAAATTCCTTAGTAAAAAAATTGTTTCTTCAAAAGAAGTTGTATAATCTTAGGATGGAAGATGGATATTCTATGACAGAGCATGTAAATTCCTTTAATAATATCATAAATCAACTTGGATATGTTAAAATTATGCTTGTAGAAGAAGATAAGTGTATTACTTTGTTATTTTCTTTTCCAGACTCTTGGGATAATCTTGTTGTAGAAATAGGTAGTACCACTCAACCTGCATTGAAGTATGAGGATGTAGTTTCATCCTTGTTATTGTAAATTCTAACCTTGTACAATATCTACTGCAAACTGATATTCAGAAAAGAACAGAAAAGATACAATGGCAAATACAAACATTACACAGAGATTTTTCACTTGGAAACCCAAACCGGGAAAACCAGCATATATTATATTCA
>ML776620.1:806203-821521 GCA_009831015.1 Picea engelmannii | reverse complement strand
CTCAGACACTACTACTCGTGCAAAGAATATAACACATACCCAACAGTTATCATAAGAGATGAGAAGGAAAATCATGGATAGTCATAGCATAAATGATTTATTTGTAAGAGGTCATCCCAAAGATAGGGATACAAATAATTCTTTGGGGGGGGGATATAAATATAAAGGTAGGTTTAAATCCCAAGGAAAATCTTTGAGGAAATGATGGAAATGTGGTAAAGCTGGGAATTATAAGAAATATTGTAGGTCTAGGAAAGTTGATAAAGAAAAAGGATCAGATGATGCCTCTTCCACGGAGATGAAAACCTCCATAGAAGAAGGAGCTTATGTTTACCTAGTGTCTACAGTTACACATGCATATCGTAAAGTATATTTTATTGAATCAGGTACATCATTTCATATGACTCATCACGGGGAGTGTTTCAGTGAATATGAAAAGTATGACGGTGGTGATGTTTTCCTAGGAGATGACTCGACAACAAAAATCATGGGACATGGCAGGGTCAAGATGTTGTTGAAATATGGATGCATTAGAACTCTCCCTGGAGTTATGCACATTCCATATCTATCCAAGAGCCTAATATCTGTAAGTAATTTGGATGATGCAGGTGTGAATACTTTATTGGGAAAGGGAAGTTGCAAGATGGTATGGGAAACAATGGTGTTGATGAGGGGAGTTCGGTGTGGAAATTTTTACAAGTTATTGGGAAGAAGTTATACTGATGGGTGTAACAATTCTATTGTCCTTGAGTGGAGAGATAAATAATATATGAACCATACTATCCCTTGAAAGAAGACCATGTTGTAGCATAAAATATTGGGACATATTGGAGAAAAGGGCCTTCAAACACTACACAGTAAAGGTATGGTTGAAGGTATGTCTAATTTCACCCTAGATTTTGATTTATGTGAACATTGCATATATGATAAACAAAATTAAGTAAGATTCCCATCTGGTGCTACAAGACCAAAGGGGATCTTAGACTTGATACAAAGTGATGTGTTTAGACCTGTGCATGTTCCATCACTAGGTAAATCTATGTATTATGTTTCATTCATAGATGATTTATAAAGGAACAAATGGATTTATTTCCTTAGGAATAAATGTAAGGTATTTGATAAATTTAAAGAGTTTAAGGATCTGTTATAAAATCATATAGATAAGAAAATAAAGGTGTTGAGGACATATAATGGTGGATAATTATGTGGGAATGAATTTGAAGAGTTATGTAAGAAGTGAAGTATAGCAAGGAAAATTACTACTCCATACACACTTCAATAGAATGGTTTTGTAGAAAGGATGAAAAGTACATTGGTGGAAAAAACAAGGAGCATGCTTAGTGGTGTCAGGTTAGGAAATGAATTATGGGCAGAGGCAGTGGGTACTGCATGTTACCTGGTAAATAGATCACCCTCTTCAGCATTGGTGGACAAAACTCCACATAAGGTATGGATTGGTAAAAAACCATCTCTTGAACATCTCAGATTGTTTGGTTGTGATTATTATGTACATGTTCCAAATGTTGAAAAGTCAATAAGAAACATGTGTCTAATTTACTTTTCCCTTAAATAAATTGGACAATAAATATTAATCTATTATCTCATTTATAACTAAGTGAGTTGGAGTTGTAACATTGTAAGTGTCATTATGAGAGTTGTGAAATAGTTTAACTCAGTTAAGTGAGTTAAGCCCAGTTGTACTAGTTGTAACTAAACTTACACTAGTGAGAGTTCAGTGAATCAATTATTAATTAATTCAAATCAGTGAACTCGCATGCAACTGAAGATTCACCATGGTTAACTACATGCATACCAGATCCAGTGGAGACCCTGGTGAGATAACAGGTGAAAGGGATAGTTTGGCTATCATTTATGATTTGAGTGAAGTGCACTCATGCAATCACACATGTAGTGGATATGATTATGAGCACGTGAAAACTAAGTAATTCGAAT
Source organism: Picea engelmannii (assembly GCA_009831015.1). Classification (NCBI taxonomy): domain Eukaryota; kingdom Viridiplantae; phylum Streptophyta; class Pinopsida; order Pinales; family Pinaceae; genus Picea; species Picea engelmannii. The sequence goes on along the minus strand of ML776620.1, from coordinate 819,568 downwards.
CCATTGTGAGAATTATTTTTGCAGGGATTGTGTAGAGGAGGAAGACTATCAGGAGACAGAAATTGGCACATGTATTTTTTGAGTTTTGTATGACAGTGTGAGATGATTGTATTATACTGAGAACTCTTGGATTAGATTTTTGTATGAGATTGTTTCATGATCCATGATATACATACTATATGATAATGGGGTTTTTAGCTTTACTCTTTCCCGGTAAAACTTCTGTGTTATGTGTTCTTGATATTTCACTTTGTGGTCATGGTTTAATTTCCACAAGAATATTAGTAGAAGCGATTATGTATTTAACAATGGCATATAATTGTCAGATCAGGAGAATCGCAGGACATACTTAATTTGTATTGAAATTTCTACATGGTATCAGAGCCATGGAGCCACGGAAGTGAGGTGCGAAAATAATAGTATTTCTGTAGGTCCCGTCTCTAGCAAGGTGTGAACCTTAGTACTGAAAACTACGCACATTTCTAGGAGAAGAAATTCTCGCACCCTACTCAAAGGAGAGGTGTGAAATTCATCAAGATTCTCACAGGATGCTCAAAGGATAGGTGCAAACCTCCCTCACCCCACTGTACATTACAGTGCGAACTTAAAACATTAGTCATGGGCTATCTGGACTATTCTTCTCAAGCATAGAAGAATAATTATCCCTGATTTATGAGCCTGGACTATTCACCTAACTGGGCCATTCCTTCGACACTAAACATAGTGCAACCTAGATAGAATGAGTCTTCCCTAGGGAATGCCTGTCCCTAATTTTTGAACCTGGACCATTTAGCTAACTGGGCCATTTCTATGGCACTACACATAGTGTAACCTGGAGAGAATGAGTATTCCCTAGGGAATGACTATCCGTACCATTTCCTAATGGAAATGACTATCCTGCACCAACCTCCAAAATGAACCATTCTTTAAAACTGCTCACAACTTTTAACTTCGAAAGAATGACTGCTCGGTGAGGTGGACCATTCTACTTGACCACTACTCAGAGTGATTTCCAAGAAGAATGAGTGTCCTATACCATTCCCCCACATTGTCCATAAGGGGAATCATTGTCTATGGTACATCAACAATATATCGAACCATTTTCATTATGAAAATGACTTTCCGATTTGGATCATTTTTCAAACTGGAAAATGCCTATCCGTCAGAAATCTCAAACCACTTTCCGAACTGGAAAGGAACTGCTCATCCTAGACCATTTTTTGAACTAAAAAATGATTGTCCATAAATTAATAACACATCAGTGCTCCCTCCCAACTTGGAAGTAATCTCTTCATTTTTCAATAAGGAATTCATAGCCATGAGCTCCAGATTGCAAACTTTTCATCTTAGACAGATGTTTTACCAAAATATCTTCTATCTGCTCATCTGTGGAGATATATATTGGAGAACCACTTCTCTTTTATGGAATTCATCACGGAGAATGTAATGGTTGATCTCAATGAACTTTCGTCTATAATGGAACACTAGTTTTCTCTAAAGGCTTCCTATAACTTTGATCATTACAATATATCATGGTCGAATTTAGCACTTTTGTTTCCTGCTAGCTCATGACATCGTGGCAAGGTTCAACTGAAACATATTCAAGTAGCACTTCTTCTGTCATCATGCAAGTTTTCCATGGATTATCAATCCATCATCCTAGACTTCTGAGTAACTATTTTGATATGCTATCTCTGTCATAGAATGTTTTCACCACACTTATGTTGTATATGAGATACTCTTCATCAAGTCGTTTGAATCCATACAAGGTTTTCTTATATCTTCATATGTGGGTCTCTTTCTGGTATACCTAAAAACCTTGAGATTTCTTTACATAAGCTTCTTCCTCAAATTCTCTATTGGGAGAAAATTATCTTACAAACAACTGATGTAAAGTTCAATACATGGATGTTACAAGAGATATAATAGCTCAGATATAGGTATATCTGGTTTACGGGAATAAGTTGTTATCGTAGTCTTCTCCTCCTTTTGGAAGAACCTCTAGCTATGAATCTCACAATGATTCCATTCATAATCCTTTTTCACAATTTATTAAATATAATGTTCTTCATCATATCTTCCATTACTTCTGCGTGATTTCTTATAGTAGGTTCAAACCAAGCTGGTAGTCTGGTGATTATTGGTATAATCACTGGTTGTTTTGGAGTTTTCTTTCTTTCTTGGAATCTTCATGTTCTTCCTCATGTTTCACTTTAGCTCTTGGGTCCATGGAGTCTTCTATAGATTCCATGCCCTGAAGATTTCAACTTCTTCCTTTCATCATAGGATCATGGATGTAGATGGAAAACCAAGAATACTTTGAGGCTTCTTTCAAAGAAGACTTCTTTTGAACACGTTCTTCTTATCATGGTTGCTACGTTCAATCAGAACAAGGAAAAATACTTCATAATCCTCAATCAATCATATCATTTAGTATTATCTCCCTCCTAATCCTTGCTTCATGCATGAATGCATGCTCTTCTTTTGGAATTATGTGATAAGCTCACTCCATCCAAGAGAGTCCATGCTTCTGTCTGCATCCTTATTTCCTTCTGCAAAGTGTCACAAGTATTTTTCTAATGTCCTCTTCATTGTTGACTACTTTATGTTTTGAGTTCTTCTGGGTCTCTTAAAGTTTGATAATGATTTCATCTTATGTGGCAATTGTTATATAATATCTTTCACAGGAGTTGTTATCAAGGATTTCCAATGCACTTCATCTTCTCATGTGTATTTCTTGACTTGTAGTCATCGTGATAGAAATCCTTATTTTGTTATTCTTCCATAGGTATTTTTTTCACTTGAACATATCATCTTCTAGGAAATAGATATGCAAGATATATATAGAAACTATGTAAACATGGTATGTACAAGAACTATGAAGAATATTGTTACCTTGACTTAGAAGAAGAAGTTTGTTTTATCCTTCTTGGCCTTCTTTGAGGGTTCCCTCTATTTGGCAATTGTTGCTTCATCTGTTTCCTTCCTTTTTCTTAACTCATGAAAGTGGTTCCTGTAGTGACCATATTTTCAACAGTTGAAGCATTGTATCTTTGAAATATCCTTTTCTTGATTTGGTTTCTTCCTTGAGCCAAACTTCTTCTTATTTATGAAATTCTTGAACCTTGTTGTGAAAGCTTGATCATCGTATTTCTTTTGGGGTTTCTCTTTTGCATTAATCCTTGATTCTTCTTGAGCACAACAAGTCCAAAGTTCTTCAAATGTGGGATACTCCTTCCTTGTGTTCATGTTTGCAGAAAATGCATCCCATGTCTTTGGAAGACCATTGAGTACTATATTTACCAGTTCCTTCTCTGAAATTATTTATTCATTAGCTTGTAGTTGATCTCTTAACTGAGAGATTCTCACAAAGTATGGTGTTATCCTATTTTAATATTTCTTCAAGTTTATGTCCTAGTAAAAAAGAAGAAAAGGAATATATGTCTCAAATACCAGATGTTAATGTAGTAGGAGGTCTAATGTATGCGATGGTTAGTACAAGGCTAGACATTTCACATGAAGTTGGGGTTGTCAGCAGGTATATGGAAAATCTAGGTAAAGAGCACTGGGCAACAGTGAAATGGGTGCTTGGGTATCTAAGGGGAAGAAGTGATTACTGTATCACCTATAACAATGTTCGTGAGTTAGTTTGTGGATATGTTGATTCTAATTTTGCAGGTGATCTGGTCAAGAGAAGGTTGACTTCAGGGTATGTCTTTACTCTTGCAAGTGGAGCTATTAGTTGGATGTAAAAGCTACAGAACATTGTTTCTTTATCCACTACAGAAGCAAAATATGTAGCTGCTTCACATGTTTACAAAGAGGCAGTTTGGTTGAAAGGTTGGTTTGGTGAGTTTGGAAGGATGCACGACAAATTAAAGTTACTGTGTGATAGTTAGAGTGTTATTCACTTGGCTAAGAATCCATCCTATCATAGTAAAACAAAACATATACCTATCAAGTACCATTTTGTAAGACAGGTCATCGATGAAGGTGGAGTTTCTCTTGAGAAAGTGCATACAAAAGAGAACTGCACATACATGTTCACAAAACTAGTACTGTTAGAGAAGCTACAATGGTGCTTGGCTTCTCTTGGCTTGTAGAAAAGGTGATGAAAAAAAGCAGGAGAAAGGTATCAGGTTAATTGTTGTCAAGGTGGAGATTGTTGAATATGCCAATGAATTTCCCATATTTGGTAGATATGAGCAGATTTAGTGGAGCCTTTTTTTGTAGTAGTTTGTTTGACCAAATCTACCAATTTGGTATGAACGAACAAGTTTAGAATTAGTTATGTAACCAATCTAATTATTTTCATTATTGATGTAAGCCCGCAGAGGCATAAAGGGGAATTGAGGAAATGGTGTAAGGAGAGGAGTGTGATATGAGTGTGAGCCTGATGTAATCTCCTTGATCTGAATAACAAGACAATCGATACCTATGCTTGGTGGTCGTAGCCCAACATTTGGGTGAACCACGTAAATTATTGTGTTTCTTGTCTAGATTTTTATTGATTGTCTTATGTGATATTTGTGTTTCCACATTTGCAAATTTCAACACAGACTAGATTCAAAACTTTGCATGCATGATATCTTCAGGAAACCCTTCTTTTAGCAAGGAGAAAATTTCTCAGTGAATCGACAAAGACTTTCTTGGCTCTGCTTGAAATACTTGTGATTTCTGGCCTTCTCTCTATTTTTCTACTAGCTAGCTTTCCCTTTAATCTCGCGCTCTAATAACAATTTGAAAACTGAAGAATGAATTAGTTATAACTAGGGTTATATAAATTCATGTACAAACACAAAAACATAACACAAGACTAGAAATAGCTATAAATCTCAATGGTTGCATTGCTTCAGAAAAAAAATATAAATACACACATATTTACTAATAATAGAACTTAACAACTCAAACTTTCTAAAGTTTTTTTTATAGAAAACTAGATCTAAGTAAAACTGTTCTAAAAATCTCTAATTTAATAATAATAGAACTTAACAACTCAAACTTTCTAAAGTTTTTTTATAGAAAACTAGATCTAAGTAAAATTGTTCTAAAAATATCTAAAATTAGCAAGAATAATAATTTAACACTCATAAGAGAATCCATAAACATTTTAGGTGGTACATCTATCAAATTAGATTCAACATGAATCACAAGTTTCTCAAATCACCCCTGCAAAGTGCCAACAACATTTTTCTCTTTTATTATTTTCCTTGCAAGAACGGGAATGATATTGTAATTTTAAGGGAAATGAGACACCATGACTTCACTCATCATCCTTTCAAGTGGCATTGAGGAGTGTACATGTCACAATAACAGGATGGACCTATGAGGTTTGAATGTGGGTTGGGCGGGAATCTAACTAGGTGTTGCAGGTTTCATGGAGGTTGACCGATTTCTTTGAGGTTACTTTCCGGATTCCTTTGGATGGTCGAAGAAGTTACTAAGGTTTTGTGGGATTTCCCTAGTTCTGTAGTTTTTTAGCGGTATTGTAGGGGGAGTCTTTTTTGGAGAGTATTTATATCTTCTTTACCAGTGCTTAGCGCCAAGTTTTTATCCCCCAAGTTTTTTAAGTGGGATGGATTCCCATACATCCATCTGCAAACTATCACTCTGGCTAGATAGGAGTAGAAGATATTCTTTATTGCTCTAGTTTCTGGACTAGCAGGCTCTGAAGTGATGGGTGCTTTGTATTTTTGTTATTTATTTATGTCTGTCCCTTATTAAGTTTTACATACCCAACGAGACAGTGTATTTGTTGTTTAACGATTTTCTCCTGAGATGGAAGTTGTTTAAGGTTGTGTGGAATTTCGATATGGATCGTGAGGTCAACACACTCTTGGGTGAAACTGACAAAGAGCCTTGGGATTAGGAGGGCTTCCTATCATCGGTGGAAAATCTTTTTAGACATAAAGGTAGCAGGTGCACACTAAATGTGAACTTGAATGAGCCATTATCATCCTTGGCGGAGTTACCATCTCCCTCAACCACCGGTTCTAAGAATGTTTTCCAGTCTAAAGTAGTGTCGGGTATTCCCCTCATTAAGGAAGATTCTTGTCTTCCTGTTGCAGTATCCGAGGTTTTTACAATTGAAGGTGATGACAAGGTGAAGGGAAACCAGGGTAAAAGTTTTAAGGAGGTAGGTCTGAAGACTAACCTTGACGCTCATACACCTGAGTTGCAGGGGGGTGAATCATTAGGAAAGTGAGGATCTCTGAAGTGCTTTGTGCGGGTGTGGAATCCAAAACGAACCAAACACAAAATGGTTATGGGTTTGGACGTGGGACTCGAAGAGTCATGTTCTCTTTCTATGTGTGTTCTGGTGGGAAGGTTGGCATATTGAGTTTTATGCAAGATGACCATAACAGAGTGGATGTGATTTACCTGGGAACCTCTACTGGGTTATTCTTCAGAATTATTGACTCTGCTGAGGGGATGGTTCATACTTGCTTTTAAAATCTCGGAAGATCCAACCCGAATTTTAGATAGGTTCTGGGTTTTTGAAGGTGGTAATCTGATGTTAAAGAGGTGGTGGATAAGGTTTGACCAGTCGATAGAGTATTTTAGCTACCGTCACCTCTAGGTCTTGCTCCTGGGTCTACCGCTCCATCTATGGAACGTCAAAGATTTGGAGGTGATTGGAAATGTTTTAGGATGTTTTATAAAGGTTGATGAGGGAGATTTACATTCTTCAGACAAAAGGATGGCTAAAGTCCTATTGGAAGTGGACATATATGTTGGACTTCTGGAAACATTGGATATTGAGTGGAGAGGTCTCCTACTTGTTCAAATATTAGACTATTTGGGTATCCCATTCCGTTGTTCACATTGTAATGAACTAGTAATGTTTGGAAGGACTGTCATCAATTATTTGGAGCTACAGTCGAGGAGGACTCCTCGGAGGATAATCCAACTAACTATTACTCCCCTGGGATGGACACGCAGAAGTTGGGAGATTTTTCGAGGGTGAGGGATATGGATAGCCCAGATTCTTCGAAAAACACCTTCATTGGTAAGTTAAGACACTACTCTCCATATCTGTATTTTACTTTATCTGTGTGGGAAAGAGACCACCTAGATACTTTTTTCCCTTCGGAGTCGATACTTCTGTCTATGGCTATTAACAATATGGTTACCGAGACTATTCTGGCGAATTTAGACTTGCTAGAATCACATAGTGATCCCCTACATGTCCTTGTAGTTAGTCAAGAGAATAGTAACAATGTACTACCCGAGACTTTGTTGGAGGAAGATTCACTCCTTTTACTTGGTTATGGAGAACATGTCTCTAGCGATCAATCCTTGGATATGATGCTTATGGCCTTGGTTCCTTCCTTCGGAGAGGCCTCTATTCTGACTTTCTTGGGGAAAGAAGTTGTCGTTAGTGTTGGGTCTAGTGGTGTTTCTAGAGAATCTACATGTGAAGGAGCTTGAAATGGGAAGGACCTTTCATGGTCACAGGGATTGGGGCTTGAGTAATCTCCTGTCAAAACTAGAAGTGCCCGTAAAAAGATGGGGATGAACCTTTCCTTTTCGCGTAACCAACTTTCTTCTAACATTGATCACGGGGCACTTAGAGGCATGAAATCCCTTGCAAGGGATAAATCAGGATCCTCCTCTCTCTCAATATTAGAGGGGTAGGAGGACCGCTAAAATTGGCCTCCATGTGAAGACTTATCACAAAACATTTACCCAATATTATGTTTCTACAGGAGATCCTAGTGGACAAGGAGAAGGAAAGGATTTTCAAGTATGCGCTCAGGACAACGTGGATGAATTATGATGTTAGTTCTATGGGAAAGTCGGGAGGCCTCCTGGTGTCCCAGGATCCTATATTTTTTGAATTATTTCCTTTCCTAAGCTGTGGCGGTATTTTTTTGTCAGGTTCCAACTTAGTGGATAAAAGGAAGATTCCTCTTATGAATGTATACGACCCTTGTATAGACCAGAAGAACTTATGGAAAAAAGTGGAAGACAAGGGACTGTTAGCTCATGTTGACTTGATAATGGAAGTGGACATGAATTTCACAATAAATTCAGCAGAGGTTTGGGGTTCAACAACTTTGATTGACCCTTTAGCGGTCTTCTTCAAGGACTTATTTGAAAAAAAACAAGTTAGTTGATGTGGCACCTTCCGAGTTGGTTCCTACGTGGCATAATGGTATATTTGGAGAGTATGGCATTGCTAAAAGGCTTGAAAAAATATATGTAGAAAAGTATATTATTTCTCCAACTATGAGATACAGGACTTGGGTGGAATATCCTTCTTTATCTGATCATTCTCCAATCTTACTTCAATTGGGTATTGGGATGCTGATGGTTGCTCACCCTTTTAAGTTTAATCCAACCTGGTTGCATGAAGATTCCTTTTCCTCTATGGTTCATGAAATATGGACTGATTCGCAGCTACAACAAGTTGAGGGGGTGCAAAGGAGATTAATTGGGAAGCTCTTACATCTAAAAAATTGGGTTAAATTATGGTCCAAAGAAAAATTCTTACGGGATACGATATAATTGGAAACAATTGAAGCTAAATTAACTGCACACTATAACTAAAAGAATCAAGGAACATACATTGCATATTCTGATCAATGATTGATGTTCTTAGAGTCTGAGTGAATTTTTTTTATGTTGGACGAGGAAGAATGATTGCGCAAAAAGAGAAGGGCCATTTGGATAAAGAGTGGAGATAAAAATATGAAATTCTTCCACTGTTTTGCAAGCTACAGAAGGAAAAAAAAAACACATCTAGGAAATAAAGGATGAATTTGGACTGGTTCATACAGGTCAGGAGGCCCTAAAGGATGAAGCGACATTTTTCTTTAATTATTTCTATCAGGATAGAGTGCAGAATGACATTGGGGACCAGTTAGCTACTGTCAGGCTCCATCCTAGGATTGTTTTGGAGGAAGAATTAGTAACTCTTGAAAATCCTTGTACCATTGAGGAAATTTAAGAGGTACTAAAAGGTTTTTCTAAGGACAAAAGTCCAGGCCCTGATGGGTGGACAATTTAATTTTTCCCATACTTTTTCGAGTTGCTTGGGAAGGACTTGCTTGATTTTGTGGTGGAGACTAGGATTTGAGGTGAGGTTATCAGAAAAATAAATTCTTCTTTCATCGCTTTGATTATGAAAGTCAACAATCCCAGCTCCTTCAACAATTTTCATCCTATTGCTCTATGCAATTTATGCTACAAGATTATTGAAAAAGTAATTGTGAGGAGACTCATGCCTATCCTCTCTCACAATTTGTCTGAGGAACAATTGAGTTTTCTAAAGGGAAGGAAGAGTTTATATTCCATGGAAACAACATAGGAGTGTCTTCATATGATTAAGGGGAAAAAAAATCAAGAAATCATCCTGAAGCTAGACTTGAAAAAGGCCTATGATTTCACAAACTGGGATTTTCTGAGGTTTATGCTTCTCCATTGTGGTTTTGGACTTCTTATGACAAACTAGATTATGGGTTGTGTTACCTCAATAGCATACACCATCCTGATCAATGACGAGGCCACTAAGTTCGTCCAAAGTGGTAGAGGGTTACAACAAGGCTTTCCTCTGTCACCTCTCTTGTTTATACCTGTGATGGAAGGACTTAGTCTTTCTCTTAAAAAAGTTCAAGCAAAAGGAAAGTTGTCGAGTATAAAGGTTTCTAGGATTATTAAGATCCTCCATCTTCTCTTTTTGGATGACGTGCTAATAATGTCCAAATATGCTAATAATGTCCAAATCTTTGATCCTAGAATGGTAGGAAATCAACAAAATCCCTAACTCCTTTTGTTGTACGATGGGATTGTTGATCAACGTCGAAAATTCTTCCTTTCTTCACTATGACATTCAACAAGAAACTTTAGATGCTTTGAAAGACTTGTTTCACTTCAACTTTTCGAATCTTTCAGAAGGATTTAAATACTTGGGCTTCTTTTTAAATCATGATAGCTACAAGTCAGAGGATTGGGAGTGGCTTATCATGAAGTTCGAGAACCAAATAAGTCACGGGTGCAATCGATTTCTTTCATTGGGGGGTAGATATGTGTTGATCAAAGCAGTGTTAGAAAGTCAGCTAGACTATTGGATGGATTTGGATCACATCCTGACATATGTTATAAATCAGATCCGTAAGTTGGTTTTTTCCTTTCTTTGGGTAGGAAACAAGCAAAAGCAGAGCTACCACTTATGCATATGGGAGACCATTTCAAAACCAAAATAATTTGGAGGGTGTGGGTGGAGAAACATTTTCTGTTTTTATAGGGCTCTGGTGACTAATAATTTTTGGCGAGGACTGATGAAGAATGGTATTTGACATTGGGTGATAAAGGACAAGTATTTACCCCATAGTTCTATGATGACATGGTTGCGATCGACTTATTTTGTTTCATCATATGGCTCCCAAACTTGGAAAAACATCTTGAATACTTTACCTTTGATCGTGCACTGGATAGCTTGGAAACTGGGTTCGGGAGACTCCATTATTGTTGGGAAGGAAGAAATTTTGGGCTTTGGGAAGGATTCCATTTTGTCTACTGAATTGATTTTCTTTCTTAATAATAATAATTTTTATTATCTTTATTAAGCTAGCCGAGTCTCCCCACAGGGCTTGATCTGCTCAAACTGGCTAGACATTTCATAATTGGGATTGGAGGGTGATCTCACAGCAGAATGGGAAAGGTATAGGAGCAACATGCTTGGATCAGACATTAAACTAACTACAAGAGAGGATGATTTAAGATGGATGGGTGGAGATAGGTCTAGCCAGATTACAGTAAAAAATGTATATAACACACTTTATTCAAAGCTATGGAGAAACAAAATAGGAGGTTGGAGGAAACAACTATGGAGTTGGGATTGTCCCCAAAATATTAAGCTATTCTCCTGGCTAGTGATTGAAGATAAAGTTCTTACTTGGAAAAAATTACAAAAACAAGGATGGGTGGGGCCATGAATCTGTCACCTTTGCAAAGGTAAGAGGGAATCATGAAAACACCTCTTTGTTTATTGTCCATTTAATATATTAGTTTGGGAAAGGATCAAATTGGCCCTCAATTTCTCTATAGGATGGAATGGCCCAACAATGAAGGAATGCTTTGAAAATCTCTTCATAATCAAAACCTCCCAACACTACCAGCCTTTATTTGTTGGTTCATTTGGCTTGAACGAAACTTGGCTATCTTTGAGTCAAGGAATCCCTCCGTTCAGAAGATAACTTATCTCTCTTTAGGTTCGGTGAGCAGTCACGGGCCAAAGGAAAAAGTCTATCCTACTAGATGCCTAGTCCTTGCTATTCCTAAATATAAAATCATCGTTTGTTTTGACAGGGCAGCTCAGAGGAATGGAGATCTAAGTGGCGCAGGAGGAGTCATTAAAATCAACAATCACACAGTTTATAAGTGGACTCTAAATTGTGGAAGAGGAACAAATACAAGACCATAACTTATGGGAGTTTGGGCTTCTCTAACCTTGGCACACAGACTTTCTATTTCAGATTTTCATGTTTTAGAGGATTCAAAAATAGTCAGTGATTGGCTTAATAGAAAAGGCACTCTTCAGGATATTTCTATAAACTGTTGGAAGGACAGGATCAATGAGCTCATCAAGTATTTCTTGAATATTTCCTTTGCTCATGTATACAAAGAATAGAATCAAGAGGTGAACAACTTATCAAAACAGGCGCTCACAATGCGTCCAGGGAATATAACATATAATCAGTGGGAAGTAGGCCATGAGGGCCCAAATCTCTTTTTAAAGATGTACTAGAAATTTTTCTAGGGGAGCTTATATGTGTTGGTTTCTCGCTAAGATGAGTGCTCTTGTTATTAGCCTATATCTATGTATGAAAGTAATAAACTTTTTGAAAAGTATATTTTTTTGGTCCAAATAGATAAGTTATTAGTATTGTAAGGAAATTGGAAATTTCCATATAGTTATGTCAGTGGATCGGACTATGAAACTCAAGGATCCCTTGATGTAATGGTTTGTCATGTGAACATATTATATTAATATAAATATAATGTGCAATTTTCAGTGGAAAAAAAAAAGGCAGGGAAATGATAAAAGATATATTGCTCTAATACTTAGATAATGTTCCCACCTTTCTCCATTATCAAGTATTTATTAATAAGCTAAAGTGAGGAGGGGAATGGTAGAAGATAAGGCGTTTCCACTTTAATATTAATTAGCCTTAGTACTTTTATTTTTTAATATATAATACTAGCAACAACCATATTTAAGTAAAAAGTAGTTGACATAGGTTGAAGGGTCCCATTTTCCACCCTTTAAAATTAATGGCGCCTATTGACATATATCAAACATTTTTTGCTTAAATGTGGTTGTTGCTAATTGATGAATGACATGCATAGGGGAATAATAATAGACCATTAATGTATTAATACATTACATTAATATCTTAATGTATAAATTAATGTATATTGAAATATATTAATTAATTAATACATTAATACATTACTAAGTAGTAACACATTAATAAAATATTAATACACTAATAAAGTAATACATTAATAATACATTATTAAATGATTAATACATTATTACATTAATCCTTTAAAGTATTGGTTAATTAATTAATACATTAATTAATTAGTTATATATTAATAAAGTTGAAAAATGAAACTTAAACTTAATATAACTATATGCATATAAAATGAATTGTCTTTGTCAAAAATAATTCATATAATAAAGAAAAATAGCATTATTGTTTATGCTATATAGTAAAAACATTTAGCATAAACTTTTTAAAAATAAGTAACAAAAAAAATTGTTCAATGTGGAGTGAAACTTAGTAAACAAGTGAAATATTCAATGAGAAGCTTAGCATATGTAGGAACCAATGAAAAGTATTTGACATAAAAACGTTTAGCATAAAACTTTGTAAAAATAAGGAAACAAGTAAAGTGTTCAATGTGAAGCAAAACTTGGTAAACAAATAAGTTTCAATTTAATGGGGAGGTTAAGATATGCTCTAAACAATGTAAATACATGAAGTGTTCAATGGGATGTTAGCATATGCATGAAACGATATAAAATATTTAGAGGCTAGGATGGATAGTTGTAAATGTTATCAAAAATAAAATATTGTTATGCATATGCTTAACAAAATGTTTTTTTAAGTATATAAGTATATTAAAAATAAAAGTTAATTATTAATTTAGTAAAAATATATTATACATAGTCCACACAACTATATCTCTTAGTTGGTATAAAAACATTTTTTAAGTTTCTTAATCACAGAGGGGTATGCATAAAAACGATCTTCATCGTAGACATATGGTTTGCACAGATATATATTTTGCAGCTTCACATATGTTTTTCTTTGCATATTGTATAATATATATATATATATATATATATAT
>ML776620.1:753361-806174 GCA_009831015.1 Picea engelmannii | reverse complement strand
GCACATGGATTTAAATGTCCCCAATTAACAACTGACACATAACAAGATTTGGACAATGAGATGGTATGGGAACTTTGAGACTTGTATATGCACCACTTTGAGACTCGTACATGCACTAGTTCTGCACTCGTACATGCATCGGTTTCGCACCCATACATGCACATGTTCCAACCAGTTGCTAAATGTGTGAAATTAAATTGCCTACTAAATTCCTAAAGCTCGCCCTCCAATAAGATCTTGTTTTGAAGGACCAATAAGAAGCCAGGGACCGAAAAAGTGATCTCTTGTAACAAAGTTAAACTATGTAAAAAAGAGAGAAATGTTTTATCAACGCAAAAACAAAATCCTAGTCAACACAAAACTGATTGTTATAGTCGTAGGCTTGCGACAAGGACTAATAAGTGAAATGTTCAATAGGGAGATTAACATATGCAGGAAACAATGTAAAGTGTTTGGAGAATAGGATTGACAAGAACCAATGTAAAGTATGCACACATTATAATTGTGGAAAGAAAGGCACATCCCCTAGATGGCCACACAGGAATATCATTCACATACACAAGAATTATTCTAATTTAAATCCTTGTGTAGATAATTGATACCACTCATGCTCCCACGCTCTTGGAATTCACAACTCTTCACTTTTAATAGTTCAAAAAATGCTTTTATGGATATGCTTGACTAAAAATATATTGTTAAACATATATCTTTACGGGATAGATATTTGTTGGGCACAGAGACATTGTCTTGAAATATATATCATCTGCACATGCACATAGGAATATGCTCCATACAGGAAATCTTTAGTGCAATTTGAACCCTTGCGTGGATAATCAATAACAATCACCTTCTTGTAGTCCCGCACTTTGCAACTTCGCACGTCCATATTTTGAGCGACAATGTAATTTGATTTATATCCAACTCATTTATTGCAATTTCACGTTTGAACATTTTGAAGTCTTTGCAACCAACACATTTTGCATTTTATTTTTTTAAATTAGGAAAAAAGGTAAATTGTTCAATGTCGAAGAAAACTTTGTAAATAAGAAAAGTCTTCAACATATATATCTTCAACACATATATACCTTTGACATAGCCATATGTTCTAGGCATGTGCACTGACATATGCACCCTACAACTAACATAATCTAGCTTGAACCCTTGTGTTGTTGATCCATATCACCCATCCTCGTACTTTCCCACATTTTGCAAATTCGTATTTCCAATAGTTCAATAGTATTGATTCTGACTAGCGATGTAATTTGCATGATAACTAATTCATCTATGAAAATCTCATTTTATAAGTTTGCAACACTCATTTAATAAAATAAACAAAATGCTTCTATGCAACGTATGAAAATGATAGAATTGTAGAAATAAAATCATATCCTGTTAAGGTCCTAACCCGCACATAGGTAGATCAATGTATTCGGATGTAATAAAGGTCAATATTATTCAGGCCTTTCAATAAAATAGAATAAGGTAGATGTAAGAATACCTAATAGAAACTTCCGCTTCTAGAAGGATCTTCCTCTAGATGCTTCTCTTAATAGACATATTTAGTATAAATAAGGGTCGAGGGTATGAGAACCCTAGCTTGGAGATTATTGTAACAGAGCGCTGCTCGACTGAAGGTTTCCCCCTCGAAGAGGCCTGCGAACATTGCTTTCTGAATCAAAGTGTTATTTCTATTGCTATTTCGTATATCATTTATGTGTATTGTGAAGATTATGTTGGATATTTTACTGTTATTCTGCCATTTCTAGCATTTTATTTCTGTTCTGCATATTTTATATATTTGGTATCTTGCAAGTGGTATCAGAGCACTTTCCTTGGTAGAAATTGTGGGTATTTTTTTTTCAAGGTAGAGATGTATTCCGACATCTTTAAGCCACAGAGATCTGTCGTTACGCGCATAAACCCGCGGTTGAGGGATTCATACACGCAAGAAATACAAGTGGTTCTTAAGCGCACATATGTTGGCCACCATTGTAACCCCTGTTGGTACCCCTTTGAGTGGTAGCGCATCAGAAAACACTTGTGTACGGATCCGCCTAGATTTCCTGAAGCCATCTTTAGATAAACCTATCGGCCCCCGGACTTCTATAGTGTCACCGAGAACAACACTCGGGAAGATACTCTCTAGTACCTGGGTAATCGGGTAGTACGGCTAAGGGTACGGTCTATCCTCCTTAGTTAGTGCCCTGAGATATTGGGTCGAGTACTATTGTTGTACCCCACACGTATATCAGAGGGCTATAGCACAGGGAAAACCCTTGTCTGTAGAACCCTTGAATACCTAACCCTTGGGGAACATAAATATAAACATAAACAAATTAAACCGGTGAGATCTATTGCCGCGCATCTGTGTTCGGGTTGCTAAGTAAATACTCTCTAGTTCAGAATTTGGGGATTTTAGCACTGCAGCATTCTTCAGACCAAAGTATAACCCCGTAGATGTAAATAATAAAAAAAAAGTCTAGAATTTTTTTCACCATTATTTGAGACCTATTCCATTAGATAAATCTCTTCTCCCTTATCACATTCATCCATATCATTTTTCTGCAAAATTTTCTGACCCCGCCCGCTCCCTTTTCAGTTCACCCATCCTCATGGTCCTTACTCGTAGCCAAGAACTAGAGTCTCGCTTCAACACCTTGCAATCTGGTTTCCTTGAGACCCAACAAGAAGTGCAACAACTCAGTTCTACTATTGCCTCTCATGATGCATCCATAAATGCATCCGTAAATGTACCCATGCAGTCTGCAATGGCAGAAGTCAAACATGAACTGACCACCTAGCTTGAATCTATCTTTGCATCACTCTGCACCAAACTCAAGATCCCTACCGATGACTCTTTTCCTGATGCACATAAAAATATTGAAGGTGAAACTTCTTCCCATTCCTTTCAACCCCATCACTTTCAACGGGACATACGCCTTCTGCTGGTGGATGTAACCAAATTTGATGGATCAGACCCCATTGGTTGGGTCACCCAAATGGAACATTATTTCTCTCTCTACAACATTACATATGACTTGGCCAAACTCCGGTATGGTGTTCTCCATCTAGATCAAGAACGTTGGCAATGGTGGCAATGGAGAAAAACTTCCCGTCAAGGGTATATTGCTTGGACCCAATTTGTTGCTGAGCTTTATGAATGCTTTGACACTGACACCAACCATTTGGTATGTTTGACAAAATTGAAGCAATCAGGCACAGTAGAAGACTTCATAGCTGCATTTGAGCATCTGGCTTTTCGAACAGAGGGCACGATTGATGCTTTCTTTTGAGAGTGTTTTATCAGTGGCCTCAAGGAGGAGATTCGGGCCCATGTCCTCATGGCTCAACCTACGACTTGGGTGGAGGATACCAAAAAAGATAAAGAAGCACAACAAATTGTTTCCTCTCAAAACCATAATCCTTCCTTTATCCCTCGCCCTAAACCAGTAAACCCCACTACTCCCTCCGCCCCATTAAAAATCCAAAAATTGACCATGGATGAAATGGATGAATGCCAACTCAAAGGCCTCTGTTATAATTGTGATGAAAAATATTTCCCAGGCCACAAATGTAAGGAACAAAATATTTTTATGGCCATCTCTGAGGATATTCTGGAAGAAGATGTTGACAGTCCCCTTGTGCCCGAGTCACCAGAAACCACTGACATAAACCCTCCCTCCGACCCTCCCAAAGTGGAACTGATCATTTCCCTCAATTCTCTCACTGACTTCTCTACCCCCCAAACACTCAAGTTAATCGGTTACATCAAGCACCGAAAGGTCATCATTCTGGTTGATAGTGGCAACACCCACAATTTTATTCATCGTCGCATTGTCCAAGAAACCCATTGATACATCCATGCTGTCAACAATTTCCAAATCATGATTGCCAATGGTGGTTCTCTGAAATGTGGCGAGCGCTGTGAAAATGTGCATCTCCAAATCGATGACTACCACCTAAAATCCCATATGTTTGCTATTGACATGGGTGGTTGCGACATTGTGTTGGGTGCAGACTGGCTAAGGACTTTGGGTCCCCTTCTCATGGATTTTCATAACTTAACCATGCAATTCAACCAAGGAGGCCACCAATATAAATTTCAAGGCATCACTGGTAGTTCACCTGAGGTCATTAGTTCTCATTGCATGGAAAAACTGCTCAAAAAAGGTCATTCTAGCGTCATTTACCAACTCCACGCCATACAAGCCACATAGACCCCACCAATGCCCCAAGACCTCCAAGCCCTCCTTTCTAAACATCAAATGGTATTTTCCACTCCCCAAGGACTCCCTCCTTCCTGCGGTGTCCATGATCATTCCATTCCCCTTATCCAAGGAAGCCTTCCCCCCAATATATGTCCATATCACCACCCCTTTGCACAAAAAAATGAAATTGAAAAAATGGTCCAGGAACTCCTTATTTCCGGCGTCATCCATCCTAGTACGAGCCCTTACTCCTCTCTAGTCATCATGGTATTGAAGAAAGAAGGTTCTTGGAGAATGTGTCCTGACTTCCGTGCTCTCAACAAACTAACCATCAAAGACAAATTTCCCATTCCTGTCATTGATGACCTCCTGGATGAATTGAGCAGTGCCCAATTCTTTACCAAACTTGACCTTCGCTCGGGCTATCACCAGATATGTATGAAAGAGGCCGACATTCCCAAGACTGCCTTTTGCACTCATGAGGGCCACTATGAGTTTTTGGTCATGCCCTTTGGTTTGTGTAACACCCCCTCCACCTTCTAGAGCCTCATGAACCATGTCTTATGCCCTTTTCTCCGTCATTTTGTCTTAGTTTTCTTTGATGATATCCTCATCTATAGAAAAACCTGGACAGACCATCTTACTCATGTGGATCAATTTCTCCGCCTACTCTCTCAGCACCAACTTTTCCTGAAACAATTCAAATGTGCTTTTGGTGCCTCAGAAGTAGAATACTTGGGTCATCTGGTGGGAAACGATGGCATCAAGGTGGACCCGAAAAAGATTGAAGCTATGCAAGACTGGTCGCACCCAAAGACTCTCAAAAGATTGTGTGGATTTTTGGGCCTCACAGGGTATTATTGCAAGTTCGTTAAGAACTACGAAAAGATTACAGCACCTCTCACGGCTCTCCTAAAAAAGAACTCTTTCACTTGGTCTCCAACAACTACTCAAGCTTTTCAAACCTTGAAGATGACCATGTGCACCATTCTGGTTCTATCCCTTCCCGATTTCACAAAGACCTTTGTGTTGGAATGTGACGCCTCAAGGAAAGGAATCAGCATTGTCCTTATGCAAGAGGGTCGACCTTTGGCCTTCACTAGCAAGCAACTGTCTGAAAAGAATCTGGGCAAACCCATTTATGAAAAATAAATGTTGGCAATTCTTCATGTCGTTGAGTTGTGGCGTCTGTATCTCTTGGGGAAATGCTTCCAAATTAAGACAAACCATCAAATCCTCAAGTACTTTTTGGAACAACGTATTTCCTCCTAGGAACAACAAAAATGGGTGACCAAGCTCTTTGGATATGATTATGAGATCATTTACAAGAAGGGCAAAGACAATGTCGTGGTGGATGCACTGTCCCATAAATATGAAGACGAAGGATCCCCTTTTTCTCTTTCCTTCATTGTACCCGATTGGCTCCAAGCTGTGCGCCAGGAATGGCTTCAAGATCCCAAAAGTTCGCATCTAATCCAGCAACTGCAGAACAAGGCTCAGGATCCCCTAGGGTACTCTTGGCTCCAGGATGAGCTTCGATACAAAGGCCGCTTGTATTTAAGTAAACAATCCAAGCTCAAATCCACGGTGCTTTCTGAGATTCATACTACACCCACAGCGGGGCACTCAGGGTTCACCAAAACATATGACCGAGTCAAACATTCTTTTTTCTGGGATGGTATGAAACAGGACATCCGTAAGTTTGTCGCTGAATGTGAGGTGTGTCAACGCAACAAGGGAGAAACAGTCAAATCTCCAGGCACCCTCCAACCGCTTCTGATTCCCCCTACTATTTGGAAGGATATATCTATGGAATTTATTACAGGCTTACCCAAATCGGGGAATAAATCAGTCATAATGGTGGTGGTGGATCACCTTTCCAAGTATGCTCATTTTTTCGCTCTTCCCCACCCATTTAATGCATCCACGGTGGCTCAAATTTTCATGGACCAGGTCTTAAAGCTTCATGGAATGCCACACTCTATTGTTTCTGATTGAGACCCAACTTTCACAAGCAATTTTTGGCAAGAGTTGTTTAAGCTACAAGGCACACAATTGCATCTCAGCTCAGCCTATCATCCCCAAATGGATGGTCAAACGGAAGTTGTCAACAAGTGTTTGGGAACATATCTGAGGTGCTTTGCCTCTGAAAAACAACACCAGTGGGCTCAATGGTTACCCCTCGCCGAATGGTGGTACAACACTACATACCATACATCCACTCGCATGACTCCTTTTGAAGCAGTATATGGACACAAACCACCTTCAGTTCTCTCATACTTACCGGGTACCTCGAAGGTCCAGGTGGTTGACCAAACACTTACAGTCCGAGAGAATATCCTTTGTACCCTTAAAGAGAACTTGGTCATGGCACATAATAGAATGAAGCAACAAGCAGATCAAGGTCGCTCTGAATGACAATTTGTAGAAGAGGATCAGGTGTTTCTGATATTGCAACCATATAAGAAAAATTCCCTCAAGGCTGAGCATTGTCAAAAGCTAGCACCCAAATTTTATGGCCCTTACACAATTCTCAAGCATGTGGGACAAGTTGCATATCAGTTAGCTCTGCCTAGTCAGTTGAAGCTACACCCTGTTTTTCATGTTTCATGCTTGAAGAAGGTGATTGGAACCAGGTGCCAAATTCAAACCAACCTTCCAGATTTAGCTGAAGAAGGATCCATTTGGCTACATCTAGAAGCAGTTTTGGACCAGTGTGAGTGTTTCCTGCATCAGAGAACCATCAAGGAAGTGCTAGTACAGTGGAAAGCTATGACTCCAGTAGATGCCACTTGGGAACCAACTACCATTCTGCAGCAGTTTCCACATCTCAAGCCTTGAGGAAAAGGTTGTTTTTAAGGGGGTGGACATGTTAAGATCCTAACATGCACATAGGTAGATCAATGTATTCGGATGTAATAAAGGTCAATATTAATAAGGCGTTTCAATAAAATAGAATAAGGTGGATGTAAGAAGACCTAATAGAAGCTTTCGCTTCTAGAAGGATCTTCCTCTAGATGCTTCTCTTAATAGACATATTTAGTATAAATAAGGGTCGAGGGTATGAGAACCCTCGCTTGGAGATTATTGTAACAGAGCGTTGCTCGACTGGAGGTTTCCCCCTCGAAGATGCCTGTGAACATTGCTTTTTGAATCAAAGTGCTATTTCTATTGCTATTTCGTATATCATTTATGTGTATTGTGAAGATTATGCTAGATATTTTACTGTTATTCTGCCATTTCTAACATTTTATTTATGTTCTGCATATTTTATATATCTAGTATCTTGCATATCCCTTGCACATTTGCATAGGCATATCCTTCACACATCCAACACTTAGTCTAATTTGAAAATTTGTGCAGATAATTGATATCACTCATCGTCCTGCACTCCTGCACTTTGCAAATGAGGAATTTTAATAGTTCACAAAATTATTTTATGCATATGATTAACTAAACAATTATTTTTAAACATATATATTTACCAAACAGATATATCCTCTGCACATCCACAAAGGCATATGCTCCTCACATGCAAGTTCTAAGGAAATATGAACCATTGTGTGGATAATTCCTAATAATCATCCTCCTGCACTATCACACTTCGCAACTCCGCATGCCCAATAGTTCCATCGCATAGATTCTGACCAACAATGTAATTTGGTTGATAAATGACTCATTTATGCCAATTTAATTTCTAAACATTTTGAGGAGCATATGCATGTAGTTATGCCAATTTAATTTCTAAATATTTTATATTGTTTCATGCATATGAAGTAACAATAGAGACTTGAACTCAAGACCTCTTACTTAATAAGGAAACTTTTAACCAATTGATCTAGCAAAACATATTGTAATGTTCAGAAGGAGGATTGTTGTTATTGTTGAAGAACGTGCTCAAAAAAAAATTTCGTTTCTTGATGACAACATGGGTTAGATCTCGGTTAGCTTACCCGGAAGATGCACCTTTTCCTATATGTTTCTGATTTGCTGAGATCGCACAAGGCATGAAGAAAAGAGAATACTCAGATCTAAAAGAGTAGCAACCCAGAAATAAATAATACAAAACTGAAATAAAACCAAAACACCACTCTGCAAAAATTCAAAAAATGCGTATTCAAACTTTATACCTTTGGATCTGACTATAATGGTCGTATCTTGGGAAAAAGAAAACCTTTTCGAGTGAAATGAAAAGTGTTTCTAAATGAAAAAAGTGCTCCGGATGCAATGGAACATTCCTCTCAGCCCTTAAATGTATGGAAAAGACAGAAAATGGAGATGAGGTAACTCAGCTTCACGATCTCAATCTACAACAGGAGTGGGTCTTCAAACAGGCTTTGATACCATGTTCGACAACATAGGTATTCCAACATAGGATGGAAACCTTCAATAACCACTCACATAAATAGATCAGAGATAAACACACTGATGTTTTCACCTGGTAAAACCCCTACGGGGAAACATCCACGGCCCCAACCAACACGACCACTTGGAGCAGTTTATTAATGCAAATGAAAAAGATTACAGAGAGATTTTACAAAGGTGTTTCTCACAATTGATCATCGGAAAATGACCCTCCATTCTCTTTAAATAGAGATCATTGACCAATCCGGTGTTAAGCCATAGATCAATGGTCATTAATATCGAGGAGAGTATGAACCATCGTATCACTCTATGTCGAGAACATATCGTGATCGTCGGATTTACTAACTACAAATGCAAACTAATGCATACTAAAGAAACACACTAGGAAACACTCTTTTACCTAAATACACATTATACCAAGTAGATATTAACTAAATACTAAGTGTCTAAATATCCTAATACCATATCACCCATCCTCGTGCTTTCCCCCAGTTTTCAACTTCATATTTCCAATAGTTCAATAGTACCGATTATGACTGATGATGTAATTTTCACGATAACTATTTGATCTATGGAAATATCATTTTCTATTTTTTCAACACTGACTCTGTATACTTGTATTTATTTTAAGAGATAATGTTTATTATAAAAAACAACTATATAACGTAAACAAAATACTTCTATGAAAATTATTTTCATGTTGTAATTGCGGAAAACAAAGCATATCCCTTGCACGTCCGCACATGCATATCCTTCGCACAACCAAGACTTAATTTAATTTGAAACCTTGTGCAACTAATTGATATCACTCATCATCTCACACTCCTGCACTTCATAACTGTGGACTTTTAATAGGTCACAAAATGCTTTTATGAATATGCTTAACTAAAAAAAATATTCGTGAACACACACACATAGACACACATATATATCATACAAATATTTGTTGTGCATAGAGACATTGTTCCAACAGATCTATCCTCTGCACATCCACATAGCCATATGCTCCACATAGTCAAGCTCTAATGTAATTTGAACTGTTGTGTGAATAATTCATAACAATTATTGTCTTTCACTCTCGCACTTCGTAACTCCGCAGGTACAATAGTTACATCGCACAAATTATAACCAACAATGTAATTTTCTTGATAACTAACTCATTTATTCCAATTTCATTTTTGAATATTTTAAAGTCTTTGCAGTGAAAACGTTTTTCATAAGATTTTGTAAAAAATAGGAAGAAAGGTAAATTGTTTAATGTCGAAGAAAGCTTTGTAAATAAGTGAAGTGTTCAAAATATATATCTTTGACACACACATATCGTCGAAAAAACCATATTTTCTAGGCATCGATATAGGCATATGCACCGTACATTCAACATAATCTATCTTGAACCGTTGTGTTGTTGATCCATGTCGCCCATCCTTGTTCTTTCCCGCAATTTGCAACTCCGTATTTCCAGTAGTTCAATAGTATCGATTTTGACTAGCCATGTAATTTGCATGATAGTTAAATGATCTATGGAAATCACATTTTTTAATTTTGTAGAACTTTGTGTGGATACTTGTATATATGTTAAGAGATAATGTTTATTATAAAAAACAACTATATAAAGTAAACAAAATGCTTCTATGCAAAGTAATCCCACATTAGAATTGCAGAAAGAAAATCATATCCATTGCATGTCTGCACAGGAATTTACTTCGCACATCCAAGATTCAATCTAATTTGAAACCTTGTGCTGATAATTGATATCACTCATCATCCCACACTCTTCACTTTGCAACTGCACACTTTTAACAACTCACAAAATTCTTTTATGCATATTCTTAGCTAAAGGAATATTTTTAAACATATATATTTACCAAACATATATTTGTTGCGTAGAAAGACATTGTCCAGACAGATGTATCCTCTACACATCCACACATGCATATGCTCCGCAAATGCAATCTTGAGTGTAATTTGAAACCTTGTGTGGATAATTCATAACATTTATCCCCCTACACTACACACTAATGCACATCGCAACTCCACATGTCCAATATTTCCATCACACATATTTTGACCAACAATGCAATTTTCTTGATAACTGACTGATTTATGCCAATTTCATTTTTAGACATTTTGAAGTCTTTGCAGTGAAAACATTTTGCATAAGATTTTATAAAAAATAGGGAGGTAAATTTTTCAATGTCGAATAAAACTTTGTAAATAAGTGAAGTGCTCGACATATATATCTTTGACAGAGATATATATTCAGGACACTCATATCATTAGCACAACCATATGTTTTAGGCATCTGCACATGCATATATGTTGTATACCCAACACAATGTAGATTGAATGGTTGTGATGTTGATTCATATCTCTCATCCTCTTGGTTTCTTGCATTTTGCAACTTCGTACTACCAATAGTTCAATAGTACTGATTCTAGTTAGCGATATAATTTGCATAATAATTGATTGATTTATGGAAATCTCATTTCTGTGTTTGCAGTACTCACTTTGGACACTTGTATTTATTTTAAGTAACAAAGTTCATTATAAAAAATAGGTATATAAAGAAAAAAAATGCTTCTATGCATATGTTTAACTTAAAAAATATTATTGAATTGAATTTATTTCAAGTAACAATGTTTATTATAAAAAACAACCAAAAACATCTAGCATAGAACTTAGTAAAAGGAATTATTTGGAGGTAAATATACATAGGAAGAAATACATGTAACATGTATCAAAGTTGAGCTATGGAGGCAATAATGCAAAGTGTTCAGATGTCATGATGTGTGGGAAACACTGTAAAATGTCCACAGCTCAAGTTTTACGAAAAGTAAATAGGGTAGAGTTTCCTGGATTGAAAAGGTTCCTTGTGCACAATGTTGAAATCTAGAATAGTATATGACTATTTGGTTACCAATACAACAAGGTTTCAAAAAAGGAACAACAAGAAACAATATCTACATAAAAATAGATAATGCAAAAATGTTGATCAGTGTAGTGTACGTGGATGATATTATATTTGGAAGTAATGATGATGAAATCAACCAAAAGTTTGCAAAATAAATGAAGAAGGAATTTAATATGTCCATCCTTGGATAATTTTCATTCTTTTTGAGACTACAGATTACTCAAACCAACAAAGGCATATTCATTTCTCAGACCAAATACATCAAAGAGATGTTGAAAAAATTTGAAATGGAAGATTGTAAACTTGTAAGCACACCCATGGTCATTGTATGTAAGCTCATCAATGAGGATGAATCTAAGGAAATTGATCAATATCTGTACATGTCAATGATAGGAATCCTAATTTACATGTTATCACACAATTTGTAGCTAGGTCAAGTGCCTATGAAGTAGAAGGACAAACTGGCGTAACAGGAACCTATCCCACCCAATGTCACCACGATGGGGAGGTTCTTTCTCTTTAGGGAGGTTAGGCCTAGGGGAGACGTCCCCGGTAACCTGGAGTTATGAAGAGGAAAAGGTTTAAAAGTCAAAGTAAATTTCTCCCTTCATAGGTCACCACCAAAACAGATAGTCCCAACTAAACAACCGATAATGAAGTGTAGGCCCAAAGAAGAACACTTGCCCGAAACAAAGAAATAGTAAACCAATATATATGCAAGCTATGATTCAATGGGTTAGTACTTCATAAGACTATCTAATATCAATATATAAGTAATTATAACAATAAATATTGACGAAGTAAATTTTTGTTAATACAACAATGAAATAATATCACTTCACCAATAAATATCAAGATGATGTAGCAATCAATGTATCCAACCAATTCCTCAGTCAACAAATGATTTAAACACCATCCAATTGCCTAATAAATAAAAGTTGTTGCGTCAATATGAAATAACCAAGGGTGACGTCAGCCTTTTAGGGTTAGTAGTTAGTTAGGGTTTCAATTTAGCAAAGGTTTTGAGAGTTGTTTGATCACTTTCACTTCAACGTTGGAGGCTCAAGATCAGTTCCTAATGGTTAATGGAGTCAAAAAGGTGAAGGCTGCACAAGTTGAAGGGGATGAGATTTAAAGGACAAGAGGGAAAGGTTTCAAGGTGCTGCTAAAGCAGAGACTTAAAGACAGAACCCTAGGGGAAAGAGGTTCACTCCGGTGTTGCTAAAGAAATTCCTCGTGCTCTCTCCTCCTTCCCGACAAACAACTAGCTCAATGGAAAGAAAAATCAAGACAAGAGAGTTTAAAGAGGAAGAGTGTTGCTAAGGAAAGGCTCTTTCATCAAACCCTAAAAGAAAACAACCCTAGGATAGATAACCTAGGCCTGGGATGTCCTCTTCCTCTTGAAGTTCAAAGGTATGGCTAGCTTAAGGGAAGAAGAAAGAAAGAGTGTAGCTATGGCTAGGCTCTCTTCTTCTTCTTCAATGGCTAAAAGGTTTTTCTTTCAGGGGACATGAGACAACAACCTACTTGTGTGTTTGTCCCCTAGGGTTTTGATTCAACAATATTTATAA
Organism: Picea engelmannii; assembly: GCA_009831015.1. Lineage (NCBI taxonomy): Eukaryota > Viridiplantae > Streptophyta > Pinopsida > Pinales > Pinaceae > Picea > Picea engelmannii. The sequence continues at coordinate 793,119 of ML776620.1, read as the reverse complement.
ATAGATGCAATAAATTAAACTACAACCATTCAATCAAGAAGTTTTGCATAAAAACACTTACAAATCATCAAGAAAATAACCATGCAAACCTTAATTGTAAACCTTCCTTCAAGAAAAACACCAGAGAATGCCAAAAATCTCATCCTTAAACAAGTGCGCCTTCCTCAAATCATCCAATAAACCCAATAGGGCACAAAATCCAGACCTCACTAGGAGAGTGAATGATGTGTTATGTAAAAATGAGAGTGAAAACCCTCAATATATAGTGTATCAATGACCTTAATTAATTTTAGGTCATAAAAATGGCCGACAAGACCAGAATATTGTTTTTACATTAAATTTTCAAATTAAAACCCTAACTAAGCTGTAATAAAGGTAAAAGCCCCTTCAAGGGAGGCGGTAGTCCCTTTTAGGGAAGATGAGACATCCAAGAGCAAAACATTATCCCCCTAGGGGCCTCTCCAACATGCCACACGTGCCATTGTTGCCCATTCTACTGCCAAGAATGACCATGAAGCTGGATGACATCATGGTGAGGATGGGGACGTTCTGAGGCTAATCGGAGGACACTGCCTTGACATGGTGACCAGAGTTTAGAGTGTTACCCACAAGTACTTTCACAGAGATGAGAAGGTTGGCTCATGATGAGACCCCCTTTCCCTTGGCCATGCAACCAAAGGTCACTGCCCTGGCATGGTAACCAGATAGTGGAAATGTCATATTGTTAGGTACCCATGAACCTAATAGGTTAGCTTGTGATGAGACCCCCTATCCTCTTGGCTAGGTCTTGTTTGTTATTTTTTGGGTCCCTCTTGTTTCTTGCTGAGACGATTTTTATTGCCTTCTCGGGGATCCCTAGGTGAAGCATCTCAATGTTTTATTTCTAGGCTTTTATCTTTTACCAACTGCTTTTACCTTCTGGGACTTTAGCCCCTTCTTCCCACAAGATAAGGTGCAACCCTACAAACAGGTCAATCCAATGCTCGGACAAGGGGGATGGGATAAATGAGTGAGAGATAAGATGAAAAAAGTGGTGGTATGATGGGAGCAGACGATGGCTATTTAGAAATCCCCGTAGTGGCAAACCAAGACCTATGGGTACAGGCTTGCTAGGGCACCCTGTCAATCTCCCCAATCATGGTCAAGTGGGCTAATGTAAGATCCAAGCAGTTGTCAGAGATAAATGGAATCAGATGCATACATCTAAAGGTTTTAATGATCAAAAGTGACACATACCATGATACCTAGACCAATTACCTCATGATGCAAGAGCCTTCTCTGATACAGGACCAATTCGATGGTGATGGATGTTGTTGTTGCTGACAAGATGAATCTGATGAAAGAAGAAAAGGATGAGCCCTCCAGGGCAATGCTCAGGTCAATCCTTCTCTCGGTAATCCATGTCTAGGACCTGTGAACCTCGAGACATGATCTCCTAGTTACCCCTAGAAATCGGGGATAACACGTGACATCTTCAAAGCCATACATAATGCAGGCAGTAGGGCTAGTTGGAAGATTTCAAGAAGCACCCAAGGAAACACATGTACAGGGTGTCAAATGAATATTTAGATATTTAAAGGGTTCTTTGGAATTTGGACTATGGTATCCAAAAGGAGAATATTTTTCTCTAACAACATATACTGATGCATATTGGGTAGGAATTGTTGATTACAAGAAGAGAACAAGTGGAGGAGCATTCTTCTTGGGCAATTGTTCAGTATCTTGGATAAGCAAGAAAAATCTTCAAAATCATTGTCCACAACAGAAGGAGAGTACATTGCAGCAACATCCTGTTGTACATAATTCTCTGGATGAAACAAACACTACAATACATTCAGATAGAATACAAGAACCCAATTTTGATACTATGCGACAACACCAATGCTATAATAATTTCAAAGAATCCAATGATGCACTCAAAGACAAAACATATCCCAATCAAATATCATTTTCTGAAGGAACAAGTGAAAGATAAGGTTGTCAAGTTGGAGTATGTTCCTACCAAGGAACGAATAGCAGACATATTTACAAAACCCCTACCTAGAGATACATTTGAGTATCTAAGACAGAAGATGGGAGTAATTCACATTTCTCAGTGAAATTTTCAGTTGAAAGTTGTTGGGAGATTAGCATAATAAAATGCTCAGGGGGAGAGTGCATATGGGTGCACAAAAAAATGAAGAGTACCATGTTAGGGGGAGCTACAGAAAGACAAGAAGACTTTTGGCTACAATGAAAAATTTACCAAATACAAAAACCTTTTTTTCATTGATGTGAAAGGGGGAGAGAAATGAGACATGGGGAGAATTACATATAGAGGAGACTTGCACAGACTAGTTTAAGAATATGTGTTACCATCAATGAAAAAGGGGGAGATTGTTGGAAATTTTGTTTTCATTGATGTCAAATGAAGAAATTCTTGGATTTCATTGATGTCGCAAGCAGGGGAAGGCTGATCATTTTCGATGATGAAGGAAGGAATACTATGATGCCAGGTCCAAGGATCAAACTTGAACTATACACGAATTTGAGGAAGATAGAGGAATCTTTGTGATGAAAATCAAACCATATAGTGCAAGTCGAGAAGGTCCTTGTGCATCTATATATCTCTGTGTGTTTATTAAATTTTGATGAGATCTCTACTAGTGTGCTTGATGACTAGGTTGCAGAGGATGAAAGGAAGTTGCATTGATTAAATTCTAGTAAAGGTTCTGTGAGCAGAGAAAGCATGAGCTGTTGATTTTTTATCATTCAACAAGATCAACGATCCAAACATGAAGATAATGAAGCAAAGACAATATCCCACATACATAAAGAAAATAAACTTCGATGAGTTTATAATGGAAAGTGAATGCTCTTAATTCAAATGCAAATGGAAGAGTCATGGAACCGTGAAAAAGGAACTAATTTTTTGGCCATGAGACTCAACATATATGAGATACTAGAGTGCCACATGTCATCCTAAAACGATTCCATCTTGATGCCATGTCTATGTCACATGGAACCCTAAAATAGTGCCACATATGGAGAAGGAGCCCACACCAAAAGTCATGACAACAACCATCTGTAACCTAGAGGAGGACACATCAATACCACTTGTTGATTCAAAGAAACACCATGTACATGGCCATGTAAAATGCCATGTTAGGCATCCAAGGCAACCTCAATAAATGGACAGTGACGATCTGGTCATAAGGAGTATCGACAGTAAAGGTCAATACATTTCAATGGAGACATGTAGTGAGATCTTATCCAGATCGACAATAATGATTGGATCTGAATGAAAGTGGGGCCCAATATATTTAAAATGTTGATCACCGAAAATTCATCGCTAACATGGGACGTCTTGTGATGTTCGACAATGATACCCAATCTTGTTGAAAGAAATCATCGACGATGACTCCAAGATCGATGATGACGATATTAATGGTGAGGATCTTCTTAAAGTAAACCAGATCAATGGATCCTAAAGATGGAACATGGAAGCATTCTATTAGATCATAAGTTTCAAAGTGGGGCCCAGTATGGTCAGGTCGGGACAATCGAGCATTGTGAGAAAGTTTCTAATGATGAAACTGTCATCGACGACGGAGTAATAGATGTCATAAGTCAGATCAACAAATCTTTGAAGGACACGTAAGAAACAATGACAATGTTATGTGTCCAATTCCAAGTCAACAAAGTGACACAGTAGAGCAAGAGGAAGGGATGATGTCACAATCTTGGAGACACCATGTCATCCAATACAAGTGGAAAGAGTCCACGTGGAGGACATGACAGGATGACATAAGAATTCCATGAGAGCAACCATGTGTAACACACTGTACATAACCACATGTCAAAGTGCCAAGTCAACATGGTGTACAAACAAGAGTCATAAGTTATGATGACATCTTCATGAGGTCAACTTCCAAGTCAATTCCACGTGTAGTAGAATGATTGATCGATGTGTCATAAAGTACAAATTCATATATACCTTGGAAGGTTTGGTCAGAGAAGACCCTGAAAGTTGGTCATATTCATTTAAATAGATCTATGTCATTCATCGGAGAAATAATAGTTGGAATAGATTGGGTTGCTTGGAGTGGAGGTACTTCGATAAAGGAGCTTCGAGGAGTGATGTGTTAAAATAATTTTGATGTGCTCGTTTAACCATAGAAAATTCTACACCATTGTCACCCAACCATAGGCACAAATCCACCCCCTAGCACCTTAACCTTTGACAAAAATAATGATTCCAGGAAGTTGTCAAGTAAAATGCATACCATCTAATGCGACATTAAATTGTCAACCCGATTCTCGTAGGCTTCCAGGTGCTAGAACTGTATGTGCAAGTCGAGAGATCGAATCTAGCCTACCCTCGCCTAATCTAATGGAAATAAACTCAAATAATGAAGAGCTTTAAGAAATTCTAGAACTATGAACAATTTGATCTATCTTTGAATAAGCAAATAACAAACAATCTATCTTTGAACTCTTTCATCTATCTATTTAATCTACCTTTGAATAAGAAAATGACAAGTAATCTATCTCTAAACTATTTAATCTATCTATTTAATCTACCTCTAAATAAGAAAATGGCAAGTAAGAAAATAAGAAAATTATCTATCAAAAATATCTTTACAAGTAAACTCTATTCTTCAAGAAAAAACCCACAATTATTTCTATCTTGCAAGAATGAACACTCATCTACCTAACTAAAAGCAAGAAAAGAAAGAACTCACATCCCGATGGCATCTAAATACTAATGAAAATTCAAGTAAACCTCAATCATTCACTCTATCACACTAATACTAGGAAATACTTTTTTCAAAATCATTAATTCAAGAAAAGCTATAAACTCATAAATTCATAATTGAACACTTAATTAAAAATCTTAATTCAAATTCATATTAAAAATGACAACAAAAACACTCTGTGCAAACCTACAATTCTTGACTAATGCTAATTAGAAATTACAACTCAAATTCATAACTGAGATTTCATTAAAAAACATAATCTAAGTAAACTAAACTATCACTAAAAATCATACTCAAAATCAACCAAAATGTTATTAAAAATCATAACTCAAAAAACCATTTATATCCTGTCATGCTGAAGTGAAATTGACAAATGAAACAAACCTACAGAGAGAATTTACAATTACAAATAAACCTATCATAAACCTATCTAAATTAGTACTCTGTCAAAACTACCAAAACTAAAGGAATTAATCCATCAAAGCTACACATAAACCTATCTAAATGAGTACTTTGTAGAGTAATTTATAGATAGGGAGAAAAATACATAAGGATGTAATTAAACAGCTCCAAAATCTGCAACAAATATAATCATTAACACACAACCATGGACGTCCCTCTATGATATACACAATTCAGAAAGAAATATGCAATTAAGAGAAAGTGTATAGGAAGATGGATTAGATAAGCAATCTACAATTTAAAATATACACACAACAAGCAAATGAAATGAAAAATCTACACAGTAAAGAGATCATTTTGAAATCTAAAAAGGAAAACAAGATAAATAGAAATATGTAATGATATCGAAAATCGCCCATACCATTGGTGGGGCCCCTAGAATATCTTGGAAAGACTCCAACAAGAAAAACGCAGACGCCAAATTAATGCAACACTATCATTAAGCATAAAAATAGAGTATATGACAAGAATGGTGATAATGCATGTATGAAAGAATAAGAATTCATCTCCTGGTTGTGCCATAGGTAGTAGTATTTATAGGTGATTACAGAGATGGAGAGGTCGACCACTGGAAGGGTCGACCCTCTCTAAAAATAGTAAACTCATTAAATGCGTTCTAACAACAACATCTTCTAACAATCTTGTGTGCCACTCAACAATCGCTGCAACTTCCCAATATGAGGTGTGTCGAGCTCTGTAGTTGGAGGGAATGAGGGGGAATAAAACCCTTATCCCTGATTCGTCCATCAAAGGCCACCAATGTGCTAACCACCAACTCCTCTGTTCTTTGAGTGTTGGATTCTGAATCAAGGACCATGAAATACTCTCAATCCATCCACAATTTCAGGAAACAACCCATGTAGGACCTAATTGGGCATATTATGCACAAAACCCATGTTTCATATTTTTCTGATTCCACTTCATCCTCCCACAAATTAAGCTTGAAGTTTTCTTCCTGTAATAGTGTCAGACGAAGGTCCAGATGGAGGATCAAATCGCAATTTCGACCTGTTGCAAGAAAACCAGAATGTTAGATCTTTATAAACATTAAACTAAGATGAATGGATCAAAAAATCATTGCAAAAACAATAATTATACATACCTTGTGCGAATTCATGGTGAATTGATATATAAATCTTTGAGAATGCCTTCAAAATGGATAAATGAGAGAATAACATATATAATATCGCATGCAAAAAGGATTTGATCATTGAAATAAAATAATCAAAACATGAACCCAACATTACCCCCACACCTAAGAATTTGCAGGTCCCTCTTTAAACAAAAATGAATCTCCCAACATAATTAGACTCATGAAGGATGGGGTGGATTGGCTTTAGAAGCTTATCCCTCTTGTCCTGGGTATTTTTTCCCTCCTTTTACGATGTTTCAATTGCATCCAAAGTTTGTATTTGGTGGTGGTCATTCGATCAACCAATCACTGGAGAGAATTCACTTTTTCTTGCAATACCACATTGTCATGATGTAGATGCCTATCCATAGTGTTTCTCTCTTCCAACTATTGTAGCAACTGAGGATTTTCTTGTTGCAATTTCTCAATAACTGGGGTATGATCAGATGGTTCAAAAGAAGAGGGCTTGGATCCCTTGATGGATGTAGAAGGTATATCAAGTTTGGAAGATGATGTAGGCATCTCGGAGGTAGGAGTAACATAGTTTTTGTGAGAGATAATAGGTTCATATTTAACTTATTTATCGAGATCAAACTCTTCTGCAGAAACTTATGTTAGTATTTTATGGGGGATTTCATGATCAAAATATAATTGGATAGGATCCAAAGTACTTAGAGGTTTTACATTGGGTTCTCCACTTGTACTTTAGGTACTTCTTCAAAAAGATTCCCCTTTGAATCAATTGGATCCTCTTCTATTTGTAGGGACTGAATGAAATTCTTGTTGAAATGCATCTTGTAACTTATTAGGTTGAGGATCAACAGGTGTTGAAGGAAATGGGGAATTGTCAGCATGATTTTTGGTTTTCTTACCCGATGAGGCTGCAGGGGAATCAACAATTTTCTTGGCCTTTTGATCAGACAAAGAAATAGTTTGAGTTGGAGGTTTTGGAGTCTTTGGAGAATGAGGCTTAGATGGAGTAATAGCCCCTAAATCAACTGATCTCTTGTTAGTCTTGACTGTGATATGGGGGTTTGAGAATTGGTATAGGAATTCATCCCATGTCTTTCCCTATTTTGTCAATTCAGTTATGACAAGAAATTTGATGAGGTTGTGGTGGAATAGAATGTTGTGAGGGTTGTCCAAGTTTTTACACACTTGGGAAGACATTTTCTCAAGACGTTTCAAGAAGTAGAAAGGAAAATTCAGGGGTTTATTAAATTGAAAATGGGCTAACAGATGAAAATGACAAGATTTGAAAAAAGAGTATCTACCTTCACAAGTGATATGCCTGATAATTATGATCAGGGGGTTAATCAATTCATCCTTGATTCATTATTTTGAGTACCCTTTGGCTCCATAAAAGTTTTGAAATTCAGGGTTAAATACTCCGTTATAGCTTGGACGTGGCAATTGATGGTGTTTGAACCATCGATCCCCAACTCGTGACAATTTTGTGGCTGAGGTAATTGATTTGTCAAAGACCAAGAAGGCCAGAGATCCTACGAGTGCTAGCCTCCCATAGAACCCAGGAGAGAATTGTAGTGAGACACCATCGTTGTGGCCCTGTGGACTGGCCAAGAATGGTCCCCACCCTGCGCGAAGGAAAATCTCTCTACACTCTGCGAATTTGGGAATGACCAGAAGCTTGACATATGAGGAAGGTTCATAGCTTTTAGGCATGGTTACAATGCAGATGATTAGTAGAAGAAAGGAATTAGGCAGAGGGTGAGTGTGACACAACAAGCAAAGGATGAGTGGAATGACAATTGGGGAAAAACACTCGATTTTTAATGCAATTAAGGTGAAAATGGTTGAATTCGTGAGCGAATTCATCACACACGATCGACATGTGTGACTATGATTGTGAAAAATTTAAGTTTTGAGTGGTGTACTTTCGAGGAAAATGAAATTATGTGAGAATTAGATCAATGTCCAAGTCTTCGATTTGGACATTTGATCATAAAAAATGCATTAAAAAGTTTTTATTTAATTATCAACATGAAGTTTAACAACATACCATTCAATTCATATTAACTTACCATTGCAACATGTGTATCAATTCAAATGATCATTTTTGCATGCAATCGTGTTCATTTACAATATATGCATACTTTATTTGATCTCCCATATGACGCTTCATATGGTTGTCCAGATGGCACCCCATCCGGTCTTCCGAGTGGAACTCCATATGGAACTTCATATGGTACTCATGTGCAAGTGGAAATTATCCCCATTATATTGGGCGTTCACCCATAGCACTCATCTTGGGAAATTTCTGATAGTGATGTTGAACAGGAGCATGGATAGGATAAGTGTGAATAGGATGATCCACTATTACTTGCCTTGTCATCTTTCTTGTAACACTATAAAATAACTTGTTCCTCTATTAAATAATGTGTTCCTCTATTAAATAACCTATTCCTCTATTAAATAACATGTTCCTTTGTTCATAGGTGTGTAACACAAATCTGTAGTGAGCATTAAAGAGTCTGTCATTGATCTATAATTGACACAAAGAACCAGTTAAGAAGTCTTTCATTAAAAAAAATGTACAACAGGCTTATAACACATAGTGATGTCAGCAGTATAGAATTTAACAGTTTAATAAAAACAATTGTTGATATAATAGCCCAGAATGTCATAAAAACAATATGATAGCATTTTTCACAGAGATTATACTTCCTCTTCTCATGGATTATAATATAGATGGGAAGTTCTTATCATTTGTTACCTCAAAAAACCCCTCCCCCAATCCCAAGTATTGTGACACCTCACAATCAAATATATAGGGAACCAATCAATTCTCCCAATAGCCTAAGATTTACAATTTTCTAAGTGTAGAGATAAATTTCACACATTAGTCTGAAGAGATGGTTAAAATATGGCCCCACCTGTAGGACAAAAAATCCTACGTATAATTAAGAAGAGGTAGGCAAGAGAGTCTTAGGATGGTCTTAAAGTTGTTCCCAATGGAATATTTATGGAGTTCATTGACCTTTTCTTAACCATGCATTCTTCTTTTCATCTTTGTCTACAAGTAATGTCGTACATTGGGACAATTTTTAAGATATAGGAATTTTCTTTATTGTTTGTCAGATCATCACCCTCACTAGGTAGAATGCCCCACTACCAACAAGCATGTTCAGTATTCCGATGGGTTTACCTAGTCATACCATAGTCCGGTACCGGCTGCCAACAGACCTATTCAGTATCCTGATGGGTTAGCCTCTTACACCCTTTTACAACAGAGATTGGTCCACCATCTTTTAAGATTTTTATATAAAGATTGCTTTTTGCAAGAAGATGGGGAGGCAACTCTGAAAATTTTATTTAAGACTGGGATGGTATTTATGTTAGAGGATGACTCTTCTTTATGTATTCCTTATAGATTGTCCCGATGTAAGGGGTACTGAAGTGGACGTAGCCTATCTAAAGATATGGTATAATCAAGCATTTTAGTGTGTAGTGGATGGTACCATTGGAAAAGAACAAAAAGGTATCTTCAGGCCCTACTCACTTTCTTGTTTTTTAATTTATAGTGATGTTTCCATGGCTAACCGCTAATCAGACCTTCTTGCTACTCTTTCATAAAGATACTTTACTCACCTACTCAGGGTTCTTGGGGAAATTGTACGAGTAAACTCTAGGTTTGATAAGACAAGGTGTCACTTCCTTATATCCTCTAGTGGTGGAGGTTAAGAGCAACTACCATTAAAGATGCCTTGAGAAAAAGGAAGATAGAAATATTGCAAAAAGATGGCTAATACACAACGAGCAATAATAAAAAAAGTCATTATTCAGTTAATGCTTAAGCAGACAACAAGGTTAAAATATAGCAACATCATCTTCCGAAGTAAAATACTTGCCTTTTGTCTCCTTGGAGTTTTCTACTTGTTGTTAGATGAATACCTGCAAAAGTTTTCTAAAACTGTTTGTCAAAAACCACACTCTAAAATATCAAAAACTGATGAGATCCAGGAGATCAAGTCACAGGCACATGTATCTCATAGTTCTTTTATTAAAAAGAAAATGTAAAATGAGGTTGCATTATACTTTAAGTTAAACTAACAACGTGCAGTTTTTATTTATTATCCTACTCTACCTAAAAACAAAGGAAAATCATTATTCAAGTGTAAGAACTTTTCCAATGTAACCATGTCTGAAGCAAGATAAGAAACATACCCATATCCACATATGAAAAAATTACCGTAGTGATTACTTGGATATGAAGAACCAACCAACCTACTTGTTTTGGCATTAGAAGGTATTGAAGAAAAGAATAGTATTGTGGCATGATGACCTCTTGAAACCAAAATTCAATGTAATCTTGATGTTCATCAACAGTAATTTCTATGGTCTCCTTCATCATGTTATGCAGATCCTCTTTTTCTGGATGATTTCCTTCTGAAGTACGTAAAGGATATGCTGATATGGATGTTGAGAACTCCTGAATCTCAGGTCTTAGTGACTTCTCTCCACTGGATGTAGTCCATAATATTTCATCTTCCTTCACAGTTTGGCAAGGAAAATCATTTCATAGCTCATAGGGCCTCGATTCTTCTAATATTTCCAGAGAGGTAGATACACTTTTGGCTGTTGCCAAAATATGTTCTTCTTGGAAAGAAGAAATCCCAGCTACTGCTAGGATTTGAGAAAGTTGCCTCAAGCTAATGGTTTCTTCTGAGTTCATCTTGTCACTTGATAAAACCTGGTTCACACAAAGATCAGTGTCCGGGGTTCTTACAACACCCAAAGTTTTATATGTGTTTTTGATGATTCTGATCGAGACTACTTACCATAAAAACATATTTGCACAAATCAAACACACATTTGTATGAAATAAAACGCGCTTGCAGTAAATAAATCAAACTCACACTCACTCTTGCATTAAATTGCGGAAAGTAAACACACCCAAACTTACAGAAAGAAAACCACACTAACATACAATTAAATTGCAGGAAAGTAAACACACTAAGAAAAATAAACAAACTTGCAGAAAAAGTAAACACTCTTGCGGAAAGGGAACAACAAGGCTTTGGAGCGACCCATTAAAATGGATGCATGGGTTCTTACCTCTCGTCTTAAAGTTTCTCCTCCCCCTTATTGTGTAATTAAAGGCAACCTACCTGCCTATGCTTTAATCCCTTTAGCACCTCCCCGACAATGACGCCAAGAATATCGAGTAAAATATATACCATCTAATTCGACATTAAATTGTCAACCCGATTCTCGTAGGCTTCAAGGTGCTAGCACTGTATGTGCAAGTCTAGAAATCAAATCTAGCCTACCCTCGCCTAATCTAATGGAAATAAACTCAAATAATGAAGAGCTTTAAGCAATTCTAGAACTATGAACAATTTGATCTATCTTTGAATAAGCAAATAACAAACAATCTATCTTTGAACTCTTTCATCTATCTATTTAATCTACCTTTGAATAAGCAAATGAAAAGTAATCTATCTCTAAACTATTTAATCTATCTATTTAATCTACCTCTAAATAAGCAAATGACAAGTAAGCAAATAAGAAAATAATCTGTCAAAATTATCTTTACAAGTAAACTCTATTCTTAAAGAAAAAACTCGCAATTACTTCTATCTTGCATGAATGAACACTCATCTACCTAACTAAAAGAAAGAAAAGAAAGAACTCACATCTTGATGGCATCTAACTACTAATGACAATTCAAGTAAACATCAAGTAAACATCAATCATTCACTCTATCACACTAATAGTGGGAAATACTTTGTTCAAAATCACTAATTCATGCAAAGCTATAAACTCATAAATTCATAATTGAACACTTAATTAAAAATCTTAATTCAAATTCATACTAAAAATGACAACAAAAACACTATGTGCAAGCCTACAATTCTTGACTAATGCTAATTAGAAATTACAACTCAAATTCATAACTGAGATTTCATTAAAATCATAATCTAAGTAAACTAAACTATCACTAAAAATCATACTCAAAATCAACCAAAATGCTATTAAAAATCATAACTCAAAAATCCATTTCTATCTGGTCATGCTGAAGCAAAATTGACAAATGAAACAAACCTATAGAGAGCAGTTTCAATTACAAATAAACCTATCATAAACCTATGTAAATTAGTTCTCTATCAAAACTACCAAAACTAAAGAAATTAATCCATCAAAGCTACACATAAACCTATCTAAATGAGTACTCTGTAGAGTAATTTATAGCTAGGGAGAAAAAGACATAACGATGTAATTAAACAACTCTACAACCTGAAACGAAATATAATCATTAACACACATCCATGGATGTCCCTATATGATATACACAATTCAAAAAGCAATTTGCAATTAAGAGAAAGTGTACAGGAAGATGAATTAGATAAGCAATCTACAATTTAAAATATACACACAACAAACAATTGAAATGAGAAATCTACACAGTAAAGAGATGATTTCGAAATCTAAGAAAGGAAACAAGAAAATAGAAATATGTACTGATCTAGACAATCACCTAGACCACTGGTGGGCCCCCCAGAAGGTCGTGGTAACACTCCAACAGGAAAAAACGGAGACACTAAATTAACGCAACATTGTCATTAAGCATAAAAACAGAGTATATGACAAGAATGGTGATAATGCTTGTATCAAAGAATAAGAATTCATCTCCTGGTTGTGCCACAGGTAGTAGTATTTATAGCTGATTACATAGCTGGAGAGGTCAACCACTAGAAGGGTCGACCCTCTCTAAAAACAGTAAACTCATTAAATGTGTTCTAACAACAACATCTTCTAACAATCTTGTGTGCCACTCAACTATTGTTGCAACTTATCAATCCGAGGTGTGTCGAGATTTGTAGTTGGAGGGAATGAGGGGGCATAAAAACCATACCCCCTATTTGTCCATCAAAGGTTTCCAATGTGCTAACCGCCAACTCCTCTATGCTTTGAGTGTCAGATGGAGTGTCGAATGTCGAATCAAGGACCACGAAATGCTCTCAATCCATCCACAATTTCAGGAAATAGATTGCATAGGACCTAATTAAGCATATTACACACAAAACCCATGTGCCATATTTTTATGATTCCACTTCATCCTACCACAAATTAAGCTTGAATTTCTCTTCCTGTAACAGTGCCGGATGAAGGTCCAGATGGAGGATCAGATCACAATTTCGATCTATTGCAAAAAAAACAGAATGTCAAATATTTATAAACATTAAAATGAGATGAATTGATCACAAAATCATTGTATAAACGATAATTATACATACCTTGTGCGAATTCATGGTGAATTGATATACAAAATGGCTAAATGAGAGCATAGCATATATAATATCGCATGCAAAAAGGATTTGATCATCGAAATAAAATAATCAAAACATGAACCCAACAAAAGCCACACTAGAACCAATAAATAACCAAGAGAGCACACTTTCTCCAAGGGTAGCACAAAAGTGAAAGTACTAGAAAGATTGAACAAGATAAAATTGTACAACTGCAACTGCTCCTCCTCCAAGCTTGCACACTGCTTTTGGTTTCCTGAGTGAGAGTGAGTGAAAAAATGAGCCAAGATGTCCTTTATTTATATTAATCTATCTAGTGAATTTTTTGGCTAGGCCGACCTAAATTTATGGTAATTATATTTTTTGTTTATCTTTTTCCTGTGAAGTCGACTTGTCTTCCTAGAGGATAATACCTTAATATTATATGTTCTACTGAGCCAACATGTATTCTAAGGTTTTTACACATCTTTTTAGGGTTTTATTTCTTTCAGAATATTCTATTCTAGTCAAAGGTTACATATGGAGGTTAATACCTCCTACAACTACCATATTATGAACATGATGTAGACCGTAAGTTAGAGTCATTGGAGGAGAGATCTATATCATCCATCAGAGTGCAATGTTGCAAAGGGACTCCAAAAAATTTAATTAACATGAATTGTTGATCTATCAGAGCTATATCAAGGAAATATGGATCGTCCATTAGAGTGGGAGTAATGACGAAATCTAAACATTTATCGAAGGAGATCTCAAGAGATCTGGACCATCCATTAGAGAAGAATTTGTTGGAGTAGATTATGATATATGCCGTGGATGTACTCTAATGAAGGAGCTTTGAGGAGAAATCTGGACCATTGGTCGGTGCAAGAACAAGATGAGATGATAAACATAGATATACATGGGTCCCATATAAGAAGCTTACGCAAGGTATACGAAGAAGGGAGATCACATAAATGACATGTGTAAAACTGTAAGTGGTCCACATTAATGAAAAGGTGAAGGCACTATGGTACAATATCCCAATTATTCGATGAAAACATGAACAACTCGATGGCTGAGATTAAATGTGGCCCAAAGACCAAATCTGTCGATTACGATTTATCTAGGAGAAATCAAACAATCACTGTGCATTGTAGTTATGTTATGTGGACATAATGAGATCAACAGATGAGATCAATATGGGATCCAAATCAGATGGTTGTTAATCATTAAAAGGTAATTATGTAAGACTAAATTGATTCAATGGGCAGCAAGAAGATCGACGATCGATATTTGAATTGGGGGAAGATCCAATGATTTCTAAGAGATTGAGAACTGTAAGCAATCCCATGTGTTAGAAAAGGAATTAATTTTGAAGGATTTTGAGCCTGGTTTGTGATGAAGATCTAGAGTCGAATTCACAAGCACAATTTGTATTATAAAGACAAATTATTGAATAATTGGGGTCTATAAATTGCAAAACAACAATCGTTTTGAAGGGGTGTGCATGATAAAGGTGGTATGCAAAAGTGAGGCTCTGAGGTTTATAAAAAAGATTATATGTGATGAAGATGACCTGGGTTTTGATGACATAGAGGATGACGCATATTGAAGAGGTTTTCTGAAGAAAACTATGAATTACAAATTTGTAAAGGTGGTAGGGTAGAGCAAGGAAGGATATTGGTGTCTCCTACAGGTTAGTGCCTGTGAACAATAATTGTGTGGTTTGGTTCCCATTGGCTCATTTGTTGCTCAATAAAGGGATTGGTGTCCCCTACAGGTTGGTGCCTGCAAATATGATTGCAGATTGGTTTATGTTGTAAGTTGGTGCTTACAAATTTTGTAAATAAAGTTGTGTGGTTTTCTCCCATTTGGGTTTCCATGTTAAATCTATGTGTATTGTCAATTGCATGATTAAATGTTGGTAAATAATATATTTTGATTAAAAATAAAGCATGTAAAAATAAATAAATGATTTCTATGTAATACTGATTCACCCCCCTCTCAGTATTCCAATAGGATTTAGTGGATACAACTAAATTCCAATCAGTCCTAAAGATTAGAACAAAACAACCTTTATTTTTCCTCGAGGCACATTTTCTTACAAATTATTACCATTCGTCCTATGTAATGCCCCAGACACTTTCTAAAGAGAAATACTCATCATATTTTCATAACTCATCCATGATAAAGTTGAGCTCTATATGGATGACTTTACCCCTTATGGGAATTCTTTTGATGAAGCCTTGGACAATATAGATAAATTTCTTCAAAGGTGTATAGAAATGAACCTATCCCTTAGTAATGAAAAATGAAATATGATGATGAATGAAGGGATTATGCTAGGAAACCATCTGTCCTCCAGAGGGATTGAAGTAGAAAAAACTAAAGTTAAAATCATTGCATTACTTCCTACCCCTTTGAAACCAAAAGATATCAGAAGTTTTCTTGGACATGCATGATACTAGAGGAGGCTCATCAAGGATTTTAGTAAGATATCGTTTCCCTTGTTTACATTGTTATCCAAGGATGTAGATTATTGTTGGAATCTAAACTATCAACAAGAATTTGAAAGAATAAAATAAAAACTCTCAACTTCTCTTGTTCTACAAGGTCCCAATTGGGTCCTTCCATTTCATATTCACACTGATCCATCAGATAAATCTATAAGAGTAGTCTTAGGACAATATGAAGATAACAAACCTTATGTAATTTATTTCATAAGTAAAAATTTGGTTGGTGCAAATATCAACTGCATTGTTACAGAAAAGGAACTTTTAGCAGTAGTTCATGCTCTAAATAAATTTAGACATTGTGTTACAAGGTATAAAGTTTTTGTACATATAGATCATGCTTCCATTAGATATTTTATGAATAAACCTGACATCAATGGTATAATGATTAGATGGTTTTTGCAATTACAACAATTTTATCTAACTATTCTTGATAATCCTGGAAAGAAAAATGTAGTTTCATATTTTTTGTCCATGTTAACCATTCCTACTAAAGATTACATGATTGATGATCATTTTCCATATGACAACCTCTTTTCCATATCAACACAAACCCCCTATTTTGTTGACATTGCAAATTATCTGACAACAAGGAATTATCCTCAACATTTCTTATACAAACTAAGATGCAGGATTGTCCAGAAAAGATCAGCTTATACTTGGGTAGCTCGTCATCTATTGAAACGTCTCCCCGACCAAGTATCTAGGAGATGCATAATAGAATATGAGGTACATGATATCCTCCATGGTTGTCATGATGAACCATGTGGAGGAAATTATGAAACAAAGATAACAACCTATAATATCTTACAATTTGGATATTATTGGCTGACCCTACATAGAGATGCTCAACAATACACTTCACATTGTGATGAATGTCAAAGAATGGGGAAACCTAAAAAGAGGAATGAGATGCCTTTGGAACACCAAATATCATTAGAACCACTTGACAATTGGGGCATGGACTTTATAGTCCCAATTGATCCACCATCAGGATACAAGAAGCACATACTGGTATGCACTAACTATCTGATCAAATTGGATGAAGTAAAATATATGAAGGATGACATAGAACAAAATGTAATTGGATTCCACCAATAATGCATATTATCAAGGTTTGGTTATCTAAGAGATATGGTCACATACCAAGGACCTCAGTTTACATCTAGAATTATTGAGGAAATCATGAAGGAACACAACATACACCATAGGAACTCAAAACCCTACCATCCACAAGAGAATAGACAGGTTGAGGTCACCAACCGAGAGTTGGATAATATCCTCACCAAAACAGTGAGCATGAACAATAAAATTGGTTAAAGAAACTCATAGAATCAACATGGGAATACAACATCACATGGAAGACTACCACATGGATTACTCCCTTTAAGTTAGTCTATGGTAAGAAATCCATGCTCCCTATTGAATTTGAATACCACACATTAAGAATAGTAGCTGAATTGAATATATATTTACTATAAACAAAAATAAAAATATTGAATCAACTAAATTCCTTATATGAGTAAATGATGAAAGAACTCTTAAATAATGAAGTAGTGAAACAACAAAGAAACAAATGGCATGATAAGAAGATCAAGCATATCAAGTTCAAAGAAGAGGATTGGACCCTATTATATGATTCAAGATTCAAATACTTCAAGGGAAATATGATAAATAGGTTGTTAGGAACCTACACTATTGAAAAATGCTATGATAATGGTTCAGTCCAGATCATAACCATTGATGGAGAAGGAATTCCCTTGCTAGTAAATCGATTCAGGCTAAAACTTTACAACAAGACAATGACAAGGGAATAGTTTACAACAATAGTGAAGACACAAAATTTGGATGTGATTGATAGTAGAGATGGTCTCAATCCATCCAAATAATGATATATATATATATATATATATATATATATATATATATATATATACACCTGTATGAAAACCTAATTGAGGCAATGAGATGAACAAAGTTCACTCACACAAAGAATATCTAGTATAAATAGTATAATACACAATAATCCATTAAGGATGGTAAATATAATTGAATGATAGATGATATCCATACAATTAGAATGAGGGCTCACTTATATACCCACACAAGGGTGCCATTACCAATAGTCATGTCCTTTGAGACATGTCTTTTCATTATTACTAACTATTATTTATTAATTCATTATTTAATCATTATCTATTTATATCTTATTTATATGTATATTTATGTTCATAACATGCATCGTGGATAGATATGTGGGTGAAAACCTCCAATGGAGACAGTTTCATATCTGATAAATAAAGAAATATCCTCATCAAGAAAACCTCCATAGAGGCTTGATGAGGTAGGGCATTGGTGAAAACCAGCAGTGACAATTATTCCTTGAAAAAAAGGAAAAAAAAAAAGATTTTTTTTTTAGAATACTAGTGTTTTGTTTTGCAACTACCCAAGACTCCATTTGTAGAAATCATATGCACATGAAGAAAATCAACAAACAATAAGAAACAAATCAATAAGGGAAGCAAGCATTTTTTAGTTTATCTGCACTTCCAATATCATCTTCCATACGTCACATTTTCCATCATTTTCATTCTAAAAAAATTATTTTCCCTTTTCATACATTAATAACACTTTCCATATTCATGATTTTACATTTTATTACCCCTTGTTTCAATAAAATTGACCTACAGGGTCATCCTACAGGATTCTAGCAGATTCTATATAATAAACCTACAAGATCATTTCCACAAATAATAAACAAGCATTCCAATGGACAAGACCAACATTAATAATTCAATCACTAGAAACAACAAGTAAAGAAACTTCTTCAACCATTTCTACATAAAGTACAAGCATAGGAACAACAAAGTCACAATTCTACAGGATACTATGTATCCTATAGAAAATATTAAAACATGCAAAAATATAGTTTTACAGGATACTTTGTATCCTATAGAACACATTAAAGCCATGATATTCAATATCTTTTTGTAAAGGAAACTTTTCAGCACCCATATCAAAGAGAAAGTCATCAACACCAATATCAAGAATGGGGTCTTCATATAATCAATTGATCCACCAACCAAGGAATGTAGACCAACAATACAGTCTGGCATTACTCTAACAACATGAAAACACAAATCAAACAAATGCAAAGGCAACATAGGTAACACAATCGTCTCCCCTCTTTAACATTTGTTAAGCCTCATACAATTACATGCATGCTTATTTCATATGGTCAAAACATTTATAAAAGTATAACTTGGTGATGAGAACGAGGATGTTCAACTTTCTTGTCAGAGGGGGGTGTCCATATTTCATGTTAAGGTTTAATTAACACGTTGAGTTAAGTGTTTAATTAGAGGACCATTCAAAGAGTTATTAAATATTGCAAATGCACAAATTAAGGAGCACTTAAGCCATTAGGTCGACAACTTTGACAAGACAACATTCTAAATCCGAAATTCAAGAATAGGTCGAAGTAAAGTGGAAATTTGGGTACCATTTCAAAATTGTGACAGAAGAGGGGTGATTTTGAGCTAGGCTAAGTAAGGAGACGAGCTCACAAGATAGAAGGACATGAAAATCCTTCAACCAGGGAGCTAAAAAATCATTCGAGGAACAGGGTTACTACAAGTAGCCATTAAACCCTCATAGCCAAATAAATCACTCTCCATTGTTTAAAATCTTCTTAGTTGTTGTTAAAATTCCTATGTTTTGCAAACATATGGTCGAAATAACCATTTCTAGAGTTTGTACGAGTTTTTGAGCAAAGAGCCCACGTCCTGTAGAAACCAGATTTACATTGTCCTGTAGAACACAATCATGTAGAAATATGTTTTCACAGTTCCAGTAGGAACGACTGTGGAAATATTATCTTGACATGAATTTGCTTAAATATCCCTTTGATTTTTTATTCTCCCAAGTAAATTCTTGCTGAAATTTTCTATCTACCATAATTTCCTAAAGCAAGACCCAAACTATCATATTTGTTGAACAAGTGCCTCTTTAGGAAAACAATAACCATATTTTCTCTCATTTTCTCTCTTCAAGTACTTTCCACTGAGACCATCCTTGATAATTTTACTCATTAGCAACAACCATGGGAGATGGGTTTAAAAAATGGAAGCCAATAGAGCCTTTAGGGTCTATGATAATCCATATATATTGGAATTCAAAAGTGTATCTGGTTGGGGTATTTTGAAAGACTTACAGGGTATGATGATGATGAAGCCATGGAATTTTCTCTAAATTTTCATAATATCCAGGAGAAGGAGTATGTGGCCACAGTAACAAGACTCATAATAAGATTCATTTAATCCTCCATCAGCAGGATATCTAGTTTTCCCATGGGTCTCCTTTGGGATAAAGAAGAGAGACAAGAAGCCATTAATGCCAAAAAGGAATTTTTCTTCCCAAATGAAAAGCCTCATGAAGGGAGAGACTTCCTCATCCTTGAACAGTAGTGGTATATCACATAATCAAGTACATCACA
This sequence comes from Picea engelmannii, assembly GCA_009831015.1. NCBI lineage: Eukaryota > Viridiplantae > Streptophyta > Pinopsida > Pinales > Pinaceae > Picea > Picea engelmannii. The sequence goes on along the minus strand of ML776620.1, from coordinate 772,528 downwards.
TTTGAGGGAAGAATGTGTGTGGTGTATGCCTACCACTTTAGGATTTTACACTAGCTCGTATACCTTTCAAATCAGGAACCACACAAGAACTTGAGTACTCCTTACTTCATCCTCTAGTAATTGAAGAAAATGAGCCTAAAAGTGAAGAAAGGAAAAAAAGAATTTTGGGCACATCATGGGCTTATAAAATCGATAGTCTTAGATGCTATCAAGAGTTTAAAACACATAATTTTGTGGGTAGATTTTATAAATATGGATCTGCAAGCATTTGATGAAGCACAAATAGAAATGAGTGAAGAAGATAAGAATAAGGGGGAAGAACCTAAAAGAATAACTAGACCCAAATGATCAAAATAGAAAAAGAAGGAGAAAAGGTAGAAAGTAGATGAAAAAGACAAAGAAGTGGTTGATTCTCTAAATACAATAGGGACCCGCTCTGTTAGTCCCCTAAAAATTACTAGTGTAGAATGGGTGTAACCTAGAAGGAGAAGATCTAAAATAATAAAAAGGAGTCAAAAGAATAAAATCCTAGCACTAGTTACTCCACTGACCATTACAACTCAAGTAGAAGAGGTAAAATATTCCTCTAGTCCAGGAGAATCAAAAGAAGAAAAGGGAAGGAATCTTAAGAGGAGACAACAATAAATGAAGAAAAATCACTTCCTATTGAAGGGACCTCCAAGAAAAATACCCATGTAGAGAAACGTCTCTATGAAGCCTTCTTATATTTGGAGAAGGCCAAAGTTGATGTCATCAAATGGAAGAGAATGGTAGAGGATAAAAAAGGGAAACATAAAGAATAGGCCCCTCAAGAAGCCTCTCAAGAGTTGGTGAATTATCTCCAACTTATGCAGGAAAAGTTTTAGATTATGAAAATGAAAAAAGTGGAGTACAACTAGAAGTTGAAAGTGGAAAACCAGAAGCTGCAACAACAACCGAATAAGGAAAAAAGAGAACATCTTGATAAGAATGAACAGATGGAAATTATGGGGGATGCAATAAAAAAAAAATCCAAAGTATCTTTAGAGATGCTATAATGTAGACAACCTACTAGGACATGAACATTGTTCCTAAAGGAGTAGGGGCATAAAAATCAGATTGAACATTTGGCTAAGTTGGTAAAATTCAACATGGACACTCTCAGGGACTTATTGGATGCATATCAGGGTTGTAACATGGAGGAAAGAGCCATGTTGTGTGAGTTCTAATTACAGAACCTAATCCTAAAACACCCCTACAATTGACATCCCAATACATATGTGGGGGATGTACAGATGATGGCATTTTCATCATGGCTAAGGCATGAAGAAATGAAGGCAGAGGAATTAAATAAGTATAAGGAAGAAGAACTTCAAACACCCTTGTGTTTTAGAGTTGACGTAGCTAGACAAGGGTATGTTATAACCAACCATCACAACCTTTCTTTGGATAAATATGTAGCCCCCATTTGGATATCCAAGTAGATAGAAGCAATGGCCCACTTGGATGACTCATTATGATTGATGGGAGAAGAGGCAACAAATGCTTGCCACAATAGGTTGCACTCCTTTCCTCATAGTTTGCAAATAAGAGAGATTGGCTCTCACAATATCCTGCAACTTTCCCCCTTAAGGAAATGTTGGTACGAAGAGACCTAAGGAATATGAAAACTAAATGTATTTGGTTTGATATGAATCCCATAATCCTTCTCCCTATATCACCTATGGATGACCTCAACATAAGAAAGGAGGAAGAAGAGTGGGCCAAACTTATGAAAAACAAGGGGTATCATGAGAAAAAATCCATCACAAGGTATGTGTCTTGGGACATGAGGAAATGCTTCAGTGAACAACAAATGTTTTTTTAATAGAAACATGTTAATGAACAACAACATTGAGGTACAAGGCATCAACCTAGAAGTGGTCAAGAGCCTAGTGGACAACAAAAATAGTAGTGAGAGAAGAGGAACCAAATTTTGTTACACAAAGGGTGTGCAAGGTTTTAGTTGGGGGATGATGGTGAAACCAATTATTTATTATCTCAAAGGCTCATCACAGATAGATTTTTCCACCACAATATGACTTGATACTCATTTTTTACTATATTTAATAGTAAGTCATGAATATTTTTGCATGTTGTTTAGTAAATGTGTTTTGAGGTGGAATTATGTGTACATTATACCTTTTTCTCTAATATCTATGCCAAAATATGTGTGTAGAACCAAGCATGTTGAACTCCATGAATAAAGAGACCTTAAGGGTGCCAACATCCTAAAAACGGGGGATTTTTTCTCCCTTAGAGTGCTTCCAGCCAAGAATCAAAGGACATTGTTCACAACTACCTATACAACGCTCTTTGATAATCAATATCCACTCCTGATAAACAAAAAAATGAGATATAGATGGGATTGACATATATCCCTTATTTCCCCACTTCTCTCTTCAATCTAAGAAAGGAGTTAAAACTCTCAAGACTATATATAGACCTCCGTCCTAGGAGAGAAGGGGACACATTTTTTATAATATTGTATTGGGATTTTTCTCTAAAGAATTTTGTTGGAGACTTAGAGCCTTTTTTATCTTTATGTACTATTGATGTTAATGGAATAAATATGGTCTTGTTTTTATCTTATTAGAGTTTTCTCAAGGTTCATTTTTCTTCTTGGGTAGGGCCCACTCAAGAGGGATCAAGGACCATGTTGCAATTTCTTTAGTTATTTTCATGTTAAGATAGTGATTAGTTATATTAATGTAGTTTTGCATGATTAATTATGTTTTTTGTCAAGTTGTCATTAACTGGTTATTTATAGCATGTATCTTGTAGACATATTCAATAACCTATTGTAACACTCTTGGGTGTTTTTCCAAGGCTAAGAACCTTTGATCTATTCCATTTTATTGTAGTCTACATTTGTTGATGTTTCAAAATACTTACACTATCTTTCTAGGCTTGTTTTTGGCTTCCTGTCGGAGTTTCTTGTAGAAACTATATAGTTCTTGTAGAAGCCTCCTATAGGACTATTTTAGATATATATTTCAATTTATCTTAATCTTATTTTCATAAGAACAACAAGAAACAATAAAAAGACACATGGCTTGCCATTGATCAAAGCGTTAGGCATAAAATAACTTGTTTAGTTCATGCATTAGTTTAATTTCCTTAATTATAGATTTCTTCCATACACTAGAATGAATTCATTTTCCGCTTTCAGTTTGCTCTTTATGGTTTATTATTTTTTTCAGATTAAATTCCTTTCTTATGTGATCTAGATTACATGTTATTTTAAATTGGTGTGCTTTTCAACAATAGTTTAAAGTTCCTTTTTTTCATTTCAATTTCCTGCACCATTTCATGCATTCCAACCCTTGATTAGTCTCATACCTATACTACTGTAATTTCACACTGCATATACATTTCACAACACCTCTCAAGTTTGTACAAACTCCGAGTTGAAAAAGTAAAGTAAGGAGCCAAGGATACAATAGTATTATTGTTGCGATTCCTAGGGCCATCAAGTAGCTCCACTATCCAACAAACAATTGTGTAATGTAAAATCATGGTTTTCCAAAGATATGTAAAATGGTTGAACCTTTCCTCTTGGTATTACTAGTATAATATTTTGTTGTTTCTTTGTGTTCATAACAACTACTTCTATTCTCAGACTATATGAACTTGTATCATCCAAAATATTTAAATATTTTCTTTTTGTTGAGGTATCTTGACTACCTCCATGAATGGAAAAGTGATTTGAAGATTCAATAATTCATCAACCACATTATAGATCATTTGTGATGGTATATTTGTCTGATTTACAACTAGTTGTTGTTTTGTTGTTTCTGGAATATTGGATTTTTCTTTGTCCTTTTCTAGTTGATCCTCAGAGTTGAATTTATTTGCTTGATTCCTAGTTTGAACAACATTATATTTTTTTATATAGTCATAATCTTCATGTTCATCAAAGATACCAAAATATGATTAACTTTCCTCCATGTTGACTAATTATAAAATTTGATCTTCATCATTGATTGATTATTGATTGAATGGATCATCATCTTGAATAAAATATCCTTCTTCTGCAATTTCTTCTAGCGCAATAATCATTTTGATTTGGGAATATGGTTTCTCTTGGTTTGTGATTTTCATTTCTTTGATTTCCATAATTTATATCTCTTTGATTCTATGGAAAATCTCGCATATCATGATATGATGGGATGATATTTTCATTTATTTTGAATCAGGTTATCTCATTCTACATTTGTTGAATAATCCTTCTCATCTGAGCAATCTATATTTTTTGTCGAGTGTCTTGAGAAACTTCAGGATTATTTCTCACATTAGGGGGAATGGAATTAAAAAATTCCCACTTCAAATCCTCTTCCTTCAATAGATCTCAAGGTATATGGGACTTGGGATTGACAATGCTAAACTTGTCATCTCTCTTTTTACTTTTCCAAGGATAATCTCAGGATCAACATTAGTCTCGAGCATGCATTCTTACAACTTTGTTTCCTTCACTATTTCTTCATGCAATGTGTTTATTTGTGAAACTCTTATTGCATAATTGACATTTGATGGCATCACATTATTATAACACACAAATATAACATGCACATTTGGAATTTGATTCAAGGTCTTGAAAAAATGTAAGATAAAATATCTGATCCTTTCACTTTTTTGAAGATGTATTTTAGTGTGTTGGGTGGGTAAAGTATGATATGCGGTTGGTTGTGCATATTTCGTCATGAACAGATCTTACACATCATCAAAATAACTAATTGAATGATATGGGAGAGAAATATACCAATCATCAGATGGGCCTATCAAATTTTTAAGAAGGAATCTAACCATCACATCATCATGTTCAATCAAATGCATGTCACATATGGAAATGAATTGATCCACAAGTGTTTTGGGATCCATAATCCCATCACCTATAAAAATAGGTAAAATTACTTGAGGGAGAGTAGGCAATTGATGTTGTTCTCCCCATAAGTTGAGGGGACTAGATCTAACTCTTCTTCTTGGATTTATTTGTCTTTCAATATCATAAATTTCATTTATTTGTTCTTCTTGATCAACCATGATTGCTACATTCACAACTTTAAATTTTGAATCTTGGGTTTCTTGATGAGTTTCAAGATTATTTCTTTTGTTTCTTGTCAAAGGACCTTTTTAGGTTTCCATCTGTTAAGAATTTAGTTTTTTTCTTCTTTGTCTCAAAGCTATAGCTATTTCTTATTCAGAAGCAATAGCTTCCCATGTTCTTTCGATTTCTTCATGAATCCGTGTTGTTGTTATGGATAGATCATACAACTAATGAAGTATGCTTCTTTGGTCTCTAATTCCAATTTGTATTTGAGGTTGGTTGGGATATGTTTGAGTCATTCGAATTTATGGTCTGTGAAACCAATTTTTTTTTTGTTCCTCAATATGGTTGCCAAAAATGTTGAACGAAAAGACTGTTTAAGGTCTTTAATATAACATCATGAAGACAAATCCCCTTGCACTTTTAAAGAGGTGGTACTCCTCTATGTTTAAATAAAATACAAGAATATAAAAATTGCCCGAGAGAGGATCAAACTTACACTTGAAGAAAATATTCACATGTACAAAATACCTAAGAAAGGACCAATCATCTCCCATAAAATAAATATTCACACTATAATACAAGATTATAAACCAAGAAAATAAGCAGTCTCACAAAATGACATTTTCATCATAGCACAAAGTATTGTAGAACACATCATTTACTAGGAGAATAATATAAGGACCACATATGACAGAGAAATTTAAGTCATCATTTAATTAAGACCCAAAAAGATTTTAATACACACACATTTGAAATCTCATGATTAAAATTAAAAATCTGAGAAATCACTAATGCAATATCCTGAATAGTTCTTAGGGAACCTCAAAAAATAATAGATGTCTTTTAAAAGTCCGATACAATTAAAAGTAAATTCTTTTTCCTAAATGGAATGGGATGGGGCTCCTATGGAACAAAAAATGAGAAGGCATGGAATAAAGAGAAAAATACAAATAGGAATTCACCTTTATCATTCACATATCATGAAAGAAAGGTTGGATGATTGCTAAATGAGAAAGAAAGAGGGTTGAAAGAAAAAAGAAAAAAAAGACTACTTGACTTACTATGATGGAATATCATAGGATCGTTATATGCTTGTTGATGTATCTTTTATAGTCTGGTGGGTTGGAGGTTCTATAACGGTTGTAACTGATTTATGCTGAACTGGTTCAGTTATTTTTATCAACACATTATTTAACCATAATTTGATATACCCTTGCATGGGAGAAATTGTTGTTTCATGTTTGATATTTGCATTGAACAATTCTTTCTCAATATCTAAAGTAGAAACTTAGTTGGTTCAATGAATCTTCAACGTATCATTTTTATTCACATAATAGATCAACTACTTTTCCAATTTATTTTGAGTATTCAGTTCATTCATTAAATTCATTTTCCCATTAAACTTTTAGGGCCTCTAGGTGTCTTTGTAACTGATTCTAGGAAAGTAGTATTGAATCCATTATTATGTGTGGTCCCCTCAACTCTTTTTTTAAATCAACAAGATTTCAAAGCAAATCACCTCTTTTGGTATTTATGACATCACACTCATAAAGTAGCTCTTTTAAACATTCAATTATTTTCAACTAACTTGCATTTATTTGCTTTAATCGGGTTCTAGATGGAAGATTATGCTCTATTATATGCATATCATTCATATTTGAAACTTTATCATAAAAAGTACCTACAACTTCATTATACAATTTATCATCATTATCCAAGTCCTTATGGACATATTCCTTAAAGTTCAAAATCTTTGAAGAGAGTGTACTGGTAACTACTAGCTAGTTCCCATATCTCAATAATTAGAGCAATTGTGTTTTGGATGTTATCTCCAATGTACCTTCTAACAACCACCATCATATTTGAGGCACTTATTACTCTAGAACTTGGTTTTGGTACATATTCCAAACTATTGAGAGGTTGGATGACATCAATTAGCTTAACAAACAAGGGCTTTGGAAATAAGGCATTCTCTAATTCCTTTGCTCTCTTTCAAAATTTGGTTTTCCTTCTCAATTTCATTGATTGAATATTTTAGTGCTTCCATGATTGATTCATGGAATTGCATGACTTTGAAGGGTGTCACTCCTTTTATATCAATATCTAAGTTCCACGTATTAACTGTTTTTTTATTTTTCAAATCAATTTTCTCAATTAACATTTTTTTGGAATTTTTGTTGAAGGTTGTTGATCTAGATTATTTTGAGAACGAAATGAAGACATAAATATAACTGAGATATAACAATTAAATACAAAAAAATATAGAAGAGAACACATAAATAAAGTGAAACCCAACTTCTATTACTGAATAAGATAGAAAAACATTGTAGAACATAAACTTGCAGAATGGGGTAGGCTATCTGTGAAAGGAAAGAGATGTTGGCTATGCTTCATTCAAAACAAGATTTACATCACACTCCATTTCATGTTTAAATGGCCTCCTCCACCTCAATTATATATGAGAGAGTGAGAGGATAACAATTCCCATGATGCATGTGGGATAAATTGGACTAAATTTATAAAATGCTATAGGCATGTAAAACACTAGGATTTCCTTGGTGGTGACCCATCCCAGTGCTACTCTGGCCTGAGCGCACTTAACTGTGGAGTTTTAATTGGATCCGGTGCATTGAATCTATGTTGTAAGCATGTACATAAGAACACTAGGAAATCATTACATGATGTCTATAATTAACAAATGAATATGACATTACATTCCCTTCCCCATCAAAAGGGTGAATATTGTGGTTTATCAAAACCACAGGATCAAAATGGTGATTCAGTAGAAAAGGTGGATGGCCACCGAGATCCATATGGATCATTCCTCCCACCTTAGGAAGCAAAGTTCCCCATTGCTTCAAGTTCCCTTGGGAGACAAAGAGACTTCTACTAGATTTGAAGCTTGGTGTGTTGCTTGCCTTACTGAAGAAGTTGTCTTGCTTAGCTTGTTGAAGGTTGTCATGAACTTGTTGTTGGAGGGGTTGGATTTGTTCAACCTATCTAGTTGAATGATCTACTTGAGTGTGGGAGGACTCTGTTGGTGAATATGTAGCATGAAGAGTATGAAGGTTTCTATTATAACCTTGCTTGACTGGGCAGTGTGGAGGCACCCCCGTAGATGCAACAAGAACATATTGGTACTCTTCTAAAATCTTGTTGATCTACTTATGTTGGATAGAAAGGTCTCTCAATGAGGATGCAATGGTTGTAGTGTCCTTATGTTCACCTTCTGATCAGATTGTGAAGAGGCTAAACTTTGCAGTATGAGAGATTACTTTGTGGCATTGTTTTGGTGGGACAATAGTTAGAACTACCTCTAGTATCTTGTATAGTTGACCCCCCAGAGTAACAATGATGAGGTCGAGACTCATAAATAACATGACGCCTCCACATATATGGTTGGCCTAATAGAACTTCACATCACACAATACCTCATCCTTGAAAGGTTTGATGTTGTAAGACAAGCGACACTGTTGGTTGACACGAAGATATTGACCCTTGCGAAGCCACCCAATGTTGTATGGTTGTGGGTGTGGTGTTGTTGTAAAATCCAACTACTTGACAACCTCTGCTAAGATGATGTTCTTTTGGATTCCACTATCAATAATAAAATGCAATGGGGTCCCCTTCACACACATCTATGAATGGAATAGTTGTTCCCCCTCCTCAGGATCCTCTTCTGGTGGGATTGTTGTAGTTGCAACAGTAGTATTGGTTTCTGCATCAATGATTTGTCTCCTTTTATTATTTTTTGAATCAGGTTCCAAGTCAAGTTTCGAATATTTGTATTTGAACTTGGCCAACAATGAATGTATTGAATGACATTCATCAGTTTTGAGCGAAGGGATTTTGTGGAACTCAAACCACTTTACAATGTCTTTCTTAGACTTCTTGTTACCCTTATTTGTCTGCATTTGTGAATGGATCTCTTGAGGTTGTCCTTATTTTCTCTTTCCTTCATTATGTGAGTTAGAGTTTCCTTTTCCATTCTTCTTCCACATACTCTGCTTCTTTAGTTTCTGATCAATTTTGATTGCATATCGATAAGAATCTCCCAGTGTGGAGATGTCCAAGAAATCCATTTTTGTTTGGATGTACCTGTGTACACCATTATGGTACCTCAAAACCAAGTTCCACTCAGAGTATTTGATACCTAGCTTTGAGCGCAAGGTATGAAATATGTTGGTGTACTTCGGCACCATATGGTCTCTTTTCTGACACAGAGTTGTCCATCTCATGTATTGGTAATCACAGTTTTTGACAGGCTAGAAATCCTCCTTTAGGGAATATACAAAGGTTGCCCAAGTGGTTTCTCTCCCAGATAGTGTAGATTCATCTGTGACGTACCTCTCCCAATAACCTTCTCACCAAGCTATGACATGGGGAAGGGATTTAAGGAGCGTGAAGGTGATCTTTTCACTGTTGAATTTTTTTTGGATAGAGTAATAACCTTTTAGCAGATTCAACCATTTTTCTAGAGAATCTGCATCTATCTCTCCTTTAAATAAGGGGATATAAAAATTGACTTGTACCTTGAAGGGTGTCACACTTTCGAAATGAATTCTTCTCAAAGATGCCTCAACCACCGCCATCGGTAATATTTGAAGGATCTGAGCAAAGTTGTCCATCACATAGTTCCTTTGTCGCATGAGAGGTTTCTTGAGTAACATCTTGAAAGGATCTCCTTCTCTATCATATCTATTTTCTTCCTCTATGGGAGGCCACTTGGGATAGCAAGAGAGGTTTTCCTCAAGAGAAAATAGCTCGAGACCCAAATATCTATGTTGTGACCTTGTCGAGGATCTGCTGAAATAACAAGGAGCAGACTGCTTTGATATCACTAATCTGGATTATTTTGAGAATGACATGAATACATAAATATAACCAATATATAACAATGAAATGCAAAAAAATATAGAAGAGAACACATAAATATAGTGAAACCCAACTTCTATTACTGAATAAGATAGAAAAGAACTATAGAACACAAACTGACAGAATGGGGTAGCCTATCTCTGAAAGGAAAGAGATGTTGGCTATTCTTTACTCACAACAAGATTTACATCACACTCCATTTCATTCTTAAAGGGCCTCCTTCACCTCAATTATATATGAGAGAGTGAGAGGAGAACAATTCCCATGATGCATGTGAGATAAATTGGACTAAATTTATAAAATCCCATAGGCATGTAAAACACTAGGACTTCCCAAGTGGTCACCTATCATAGTACTACTCTAGCCCGAGCATGCTAAACTGTGGAGTTCTAATGGGATCCGATGCATTAACACTATGATTTAGGCATGTACATAAGACCACTAGGAAATCATTACATGATGTTTATATTTAACAAATGAATATGGCACTACATTCCATTCCCCATAAAAAGGGTGAATATCGTGGTTTATCAAAACCACAGGCTCAAAATGGAGATTCAGTGGAAAAGGTGGATGGCCAATAAGATCCATCTAAATTAGCCGCATGCTTTTATATGACAGATTCCTCTTCAAAGAGTATTGGTTCCTGACAATCCAGTTCATTTGTTGTTTCTATGTTCTCAATGAATCTTTTCTCAACCCAGTCAGACTCCTATTATAGTGTCCACTTCCATGTTAGATTCATGAACTTCCTTCCCTCCCTTTTGAATTACATATCCTTTTAGTTTTAGTCATATCGGGGTAGTGTGTGATTTTCTAATATCTTCTTTAGAAGGTTTATTGTCCCCTCCATCACCAAAATTTTCAGAATGGCAATTATTTTTTTCATGATTGCTTACCTGAGTTCTTTCCTTTGTTGAAGATATTCTCTATGATACATTGGGTGAGATGGATTTAGGGTTACCACTTCTCGTGGTTCTCCCCCTCTATTTATACTATTCATTTGTACTTACCAGTGTACCAAGATCATCATGGGTTTTCTCATGAATGACTTCTAAAGGGTCTTGTTTATCCCCTCCTCCTTCTTTACAATGTATATACTTTGTAAACAATGAACCATAGATGAAGACAAACATGTGTGTTGTGAAGAATTCACTAGGGTCAAAGCCCTTAATTTTAGAAATTTCTCTTAACTTAAAGTTATCAAATTGAATAGCAAGTTCATCCAAAATGAGAGATATTTTTAATTGTGATCTCTCCAATTTTATAGGGTAATGGAATTAACTCCTTCTTCCTCTTCTTGTTGAAGAAATGTTCCCAAAAGTTATATTTCTTGCAGACTTCAATGGTAAACAATTTTTTGGATACATAGAAAGGAAGTAGAGAAGGTTTTCCTTGAAAATCGTATAGTCTGATGAAACTAAAATCATCCAAATTTTTGAAAACCCCTTTCCTTGCGAAAAAGGTAGCAACTTCTATAGATAATATCGATGTGGTAGGACCATAGAATAGTTTCTTAAAGTTATACAAAAAGGAATTTTGAACTTCATAGAAATGATATGGGGCTTTATGTTTCCATAGTGCTGGATACCAAAATTGAATTGGGTCCTTACCAAAATTTGCATTTCTTGTGCAAGGGAAGTCTTTAAAAATGTGACAATATGCAATTGAAAGAATCAAATAAGAACTCATAAAGAATTTTTTAGTCTTTAGAAAATTTCCAAGTTGAAAAAAAAATTCACTCAAGATGATACAAGCCCAATCACAAAGAACATACTCATGAAATGAGAGGTGGAAGACATACAAAACATATTTCAGGATAGTGGTTGTGGACTACTCTCTAATGATTCTAGAAAATAGCCATGCAATTTCTTTATAGGGGTATCTTAGAGAACATACCTCCATTTGGGTAGAGTTTTTAGAGTATGTAATGTCCCCTAATTATAGCAGGCTAAGATAATGTGTTTTAAGTTGAATGTTTAATAAAATAATTTGCAAACAATGATTTGATGTTGGTTGGTTACTTATGACAAATATTTTGCATGTAAACTTATAGGAAACATCTTATCCAAACACATTCCAAGTACATAAAATGGAAGAGATGATCATGGAATTTTATTATGGATGGAATCTTCAGATAATATAGAAATACAAATATATATTGGATGTAACAATAGTTGTACCAAACACTTCCCACAAAGATACCTATTAGCTGCAATAACAGCTGCACAATAACACACACAAAGTAAACAAAACCTAGAAAGTCGCCACAATCCTCCTAAATCCACTGTAAATGATCCACTCCTATACCCCTTTCCATACTACTCTAATCATCCACTGCAAAACCTCTATTATAGAGGTCCTCGTGATAGGAAAACTACTATATGTCTAGCAAGGCCTCGCGGGATGCCTCGTACACAACCCACAGGGATGCCCTAAACCACGATTCATCCGAAACTCTCTGGAAACCTACAACTATACAAGCTCAACCCACATCTAGAAATATTCATAAACCTTTTGCATACCTTGGTATATCCTCAAATGAAAGAAAAATCCTAAGTGAAGCTCCAATAGTAGTCCCATATGGACTCCCTCTCTTGTCTAACTAGGGTAGATATCACACCACCAAAACTAGACTGTAGTAGTGGAAGAGTTTTGCTAACCCTAACGAAACAATAGCTACAAGAGCACACCAATATAAGAGATAAAATAATAATTCCAAAGAGAGGGGTTACCCCTCTATTTATCCTTCCTTTAGGCCTTCTATTTCTTTCCCTCTTTTTGACCAAATCAAACCCTCACTTAATTTTCCCTCCAATTTCGTTTGAATATAATTATGTGTTTTATCTAATGTTACTTTAGGGGTTGACACCAAATAAAATCCTTGACTCCCTTTTTCCTTGTTGACTATAGCCTATAGGAGGTGTATAGGCTATTGAGTCATCTACCATTTTGATCAATTGGAAGGGGACATTACAGTCCTCCCTTCCAAAGATTTCTTGTCCTCAAGCAATTCTAGATCAGGGTGTTGTAAGTTTTGTTCTCCTTCCCAGGTAGAACCTTCTGCAGTAAATCCTCTCTATAAAACCATGTACTCTTGAATGAACCTAATCCTCAACCTTCATTCCCTGACATAAAAAATCCTCTCAGGTGATAGAACCAACTTCCCTTCCTCATCTAGTGGAGGAAGATATGTCGAGGCAGTGCCCTGTTGTCCCAATGCCTTCTTGAGGAAAGATACATGGAAGGTGGTGTGGATATTGTTAACCTCTATTATCTCCAGCTCGTTTGCTACCTACCCAAATCTCCTGATCACTCTATAGGATCCATAAAAAATGAGGCTTTAGATTCTTGACACCACTCTTCTTTAGTGATGACTGTCTATAAGGATGTAACCTAAGAAATACTAGGTCCCCAACCTCAAATCTTCATTCAACCATGTGTCTATCAACATACACTTTCTTTAATTCTAGGCAACCTGCAAATTCTCCTTTAGGAACCTCAATATGTCTTGGCTTTCTTGCAACCAATCTTTGGCCTTGGGATCTCTACTCTCCCCAAATTCAAAAAAAACAAAAGATGGACCATCATAGCCATACAATTCCCTAAATGGGCTCATATCAATGTACATGTGATGAGTGGTATTGTAGCAATGCTCCTTAAGATGAAATGACTTTATCCATGTATGTTGCTTCCCTGACACATAGTTACTCAGGTACCCCTAGATATATTTTTATACTATCTCGATATGCTCGTTTGTCTAGGGGTGATAGCTAGTGCTAAGTGTCAACTATTTCCTAGATAAATTGAATATATCCTACCAAAACACGTTGATAAACCTGCTATCACGGTCACTAGCTATGTTACTCGGAATACCATGGAGTATGAAGACCTCCTTGAATAATATATCTACTACCTGAGATGTGTTGTACTCTGAAGGAATGGAGATGAAGTGCACATATTTAGTCAATTTGTCCACTACAATGTAGATACATTCAATGCCCGACACCTTTGGCAATACTATGATGAATTCCATGGAAATTTTATCCCACTTCTACTCCTGGATCGGTAATGACTGAAGTAGTCCTGCATGATGTGTAAACTTTTACTTGTTCTGTTGGCAAGTCATGCACTCCCTCACATGACGAAGTACATCCTCCTTGATACCTTTCCATGAAAATATCTTTCTCACATGCTTGTAGGTTTTCAGATACCCTTGGAACCATGTTGGTGGTGCATCATGTACCTCCCTCAAAATCTTATCCTTGAGTTTGGACTCAGGGACAAGATAGATCCTATATTTCTAGTAGATGATGTCATCCACTACCCTATACCTATCATCCTAAATACGACCCTCCATCAACTCACAAGTGAAGGTCTTCTTAGAGTATTCCATCAAAAGAATGGATTTCCAGTCTACCGAGATAACTATCATGGATAAAACTACTAATCTCCTCGATAAGGCATCAACAACTACATTCTTCTTCCCCTTTATATACTCAATGTAAAAAAATTTAGAATATAGGAGATGTGCTCGTTTTCACCATAGAAAATATAGAAATATTGTCACCCAACCATAGGCACAAAGGCCACCCCTGAGCACATTTAACCTTGACAGATAGAATGATTATGAAATCTAACCAAGGTAGTGTACCTCTCTCTCCAAGGATAGTGTACCAAACAAAAATATCCAAAGACCAAGAAGAAATTCCAAACCCTAACCCAAGACAAAGTCACTATTGCAACAATTGCATTTATCCACCATTCATGCAAACCTCTATTCCTTATGTAGTTGTGAGTGAGTGAGGGGAAAATGAGCTCTAACACCCTCTATTTATACTTCTCCAACTCACCTGACTGGGTTGAATTCTCTTTCTTGTTGGATCATGTTGTCATTGATGCCAAAGTATTGATGTCACAGGAACAATTTCTTGTCATAGTATATTGATGTAGTGATTGATGGATCATGTAATGACCTTGATTTCAAGAGGAGTCATAGTCGTATTCATAGATGAATATGGATCAATGAGTTGTCATTGATATATGATGCATAGTTGGATTGATGTAAAGATGACTCATTATTGTCTTGTCATGGTTGTACAAATGGATGAACTCCAAAGTGGTCCCCTTATGGTGAAAGCCCTCATGGGAAGACACTTTGCGGTGAACTCCAAAGTGGTCCCCTTATGGTGAAATCCCTCATGGGAAGACGCTTTGCGGTGAACTCCAAAGTGGTCCCCTTATGGTGAAAGCCCTCATGGGATGACTCTTTGTGGTTGATTTATCCTAGAAGTATGGTTAGAGAACCCATGCTTAATTATGGAATAATGAGATGAAGATCAGTGAATTTGTCAGTGAAACTATCCTATACGGATAGTGCTTGTCATTTCGTTTCTGGTGGTATGTGGAAAATCACATAACTCATCACGGTTTGAGAGTTATGGCCTTATGAAGTTGGAGAACCCTCATATGTTAGCTTGAAGCCCCAAAAGGTCAAATAAGTCAAAGTTCTTATAAAGAATAAATTATTTAAATAATAAAGTGAAGTGACAAAGTAAAAAAGGATTATTTAAATAATAAAGTGAAGTGATAAAGTCAAAGAGGATTATTTAAATAATAAAGTGAAGTGACAAAGTCAAAGAGGATTATTTAAATAATAAAGTGAAGTGACAAAATCAAAGAGGATTATTTAAATAATAAATTAAAGTGACAAAGTCAAGAAGGATTATTTAAATAATAAAGTGACAAAGTCAAAGAGGATTATTTAAATATTAAAGTGAAGTGACAAAATCAAAGAGGATTATTTAAATAATAAAGTGAAGCGACAAAGTCAAGGAGGATTATTTAAATAATAAAGTAAATGGAGAACTTTCTAATTATGGAAAGTGGTTATAAGAAGGTTAACCCTAAAATGAGGAAAATGGGTTAAGTGGTCACGTGGCTATTGGATACATGGACAAGTGGCAAATTGGGAAAAGTTGGGCATAGGTGACTATGTGGACAAAGTGGCTATGTGGACAAAGTGGCCTAGAAGATGCTTCTAAGGAAGCTACTTGGAGAGTATAAATAAGAAGCAAGGGTCTCTTGAGAATATCATATCTTGATCATAACTTGAAGATCTATTATGAGTAAGAGAGGGATTTCCAGTTCTCATGGACGCCAATGGAGACTTGAGTGTGAGTTGATGTCAGGTTCTTGAAGTCTGAAGCAAGTTCCATATCTGCATTCTATGGGCTCAAATCTGCCATAGAAACTCTGGTATGGTTACATAGTTGTCTTGATAGATGCTCTTGCTTATTGTACGATGAATGTTTAAGACATTCTTGGTATGGTTTTTGTGATATGGTTATGTTGGTTGATTGATAGAGTGAGCAACTCTCTTATGGTTCAGTACTGATATGATTGTCATAGTATACTAGTTTCTTATACATGGTTAAGTAGCATTCATATTGTATGGTTGAGGAGCATGAGTAAGTTGTGGGAGAGCATATATGTGTTGTGATTGGTTATGGTTCAGATTGGACAATGAAAGAAAAAATTAGATGTGACTAAAGGTTGCAAAGGATATGATACTTTCATAGAGAGAAAACCCTAATTACTCAGAAGGCATACGATGGGCTATAGTACAGACATGCCACATACATACATGAGTTGTGCTACTGGTAGGGCACATACATACGCGTTCTACACTACTGACAGGTTGCGTACCTGTTGACATATTGGTATATGTTGAGGATTGATTCCTCTTCTTAGTTGGTGTTGAGTTGTGTAATATGTGTCTTGCATTGTAGAGCTAGTGCTCTTATGGATTTGTAACTCTATTCAGTTGTTGTTAATAACCCAAGGATTGTAGTCCATAATAAAAAAAAAAATTGCATACATCTTGTGTTCTTTGTGTTCCTTATGGTGATGACTTATTGATGATATTTGTTGCTGGTTAATGTTGTTGATGTATGTTCACATTTAACTAGTTATAAATCACAACAATAAGTAATGAGTAAATGGTGATTTCTAACTAAGGAGTTTTGTGAAGGGGAATTTTTAAAAAGGATACCTACAATGATTCACCCCCCCTCTCAGTGTGGTCGGTGTGTCCAACAATTGGTATTAGAGAAGGCCTTCACTATAAGCCTTAACAATCTTGGAGGAGATCCATGGACACACAAATGGATGATGAAGTTCCAATCCTTGATGAGGAAAACTATTCTACATGGAGAATAGAAATGAAGGTGAATTTGAAGGAAATAGGAGTGGGTGTTTGGAAAGAAGATATTGGTGGATCAGTTCATTTGAATAACAAGTCAAAGTTTGCATCTAAAAGGGAAGAAATAAGAATGATGCATTCGCTCTCAAGACCATTCTTAGTGGAATCTCAAGTTCTATCAAAGAAATCATGGGACAATGCACTTCCGCCAAGGATCTATGGATAAAGCTAGAGGAGACATACCAAAGAAAAAAGGAAGACCTTAAATACAACTCCATCAAGAACAATGAAGGTAAAGAATCTCCAAAATCATCTATTTGCAATGATTCAAAATGTGATAATGTTGAATATTTCTCTACAAGTGAAGAATTAAATGATAGTTATCCCATGGAAGAAGTAGAAGAAGAACTATCAGAGCTTAAAAGGAAAGTTGAATGGGGTCTATTTGAATACAACTATGACCATTTTTATATAGAATATAGCTATCTTTATGATAACACTAAAAAGTTTCTTAAAAAGAATCAAAGACATATCTTGAAGTTAAAGGAAATTCTCAAGGAATAAGAAGAAAGTAAAAAGACTCAATTAGAAGAAAAAGAAGAAGAGATCAAAAGACTAAAGAATGAAATAGAAGAGAATAAGAAGCTAGATGATGAGATTAGAAAAATTCTTTAAGTTAATGTCCATCTCAAGACCCAAATTGAAGAAGATAAAAGGATAGAGGAATTACTAAAGAATCAAGTAAATGAAATGGAAGAGTCGTGTCATAAGTTGGAAGGTGAAGTTGTTGATCTTAGAAAGAAAGTAGAGAAGTCAAAAAAACATCTTGAATAGCTCAAAAATCTTGAATGAGATCTTGGATAGTCAAATATCACCAAATGATAAATTAGGTCTTGGATACAAGAAATAAGCTACACATGTTGAAGAAATCACTTCAAAGAAGCATGAGGTAAGTCCCTCACTCACAAAGGATGGAAATAATGTTGCAATTCAATCATATACACAAGGCAAGGAAAGTTTCAAATGAACAAAGCAAGGAAGACATCAAGAATCCATCTTTACACCTCAAAGTAGAGAGACACCTTCAACATGGACACCAAAGCAAAGGTATGATTTTTTTGTTCATGGTCAATGTTACTCATGTAATGAATATGGTCACAAAGCTTTGGAATGAATATTGTATGAAAGGAGAGATAATGAAAGATTTCCTAACACCCTAAGGTGTTGGAGATGTGATCAAGTAGGACACATTGTTTCTCATTTTCACACCATGAGATGCTACAACTGCAATGGATTTGGTCACAAATCCTAGGATTGCTGGAACACAAGAAGAAATTCCATGATGAGGACTGCATATAGCATGACTAGAGGAAGGCATGAAGTTAGGAAGGAATACATTTTTGAAAATATGGAATCTCAGAGATCAAGTTCTAAGAAGTTGGGACACCTTCAGAAGTGGGTGAAGAAAACTGAACAGTCAAAACATAATGGAAGCCTTAAGGGAAGCTCAAGTTTGTCATCTTCAAAAGAATATGCGGGTTACAATGGTAACAGTCGCGTATATACACAAGATGACCTATGAATAGGTCGAGTACATACACGAGTTGTCTGTGCAGCATGCCACATATCTGTGGTAAAAAGCCTTGGGAAAAGTGATATGCATATGAGCTGTAGCATGGTATGATGGTATAACTCTTTGCTGCAGGGTCTGGCATGTTTGTTGTAGGTTTTCATGATTACATGTTGGCATACATAATTGATGTATGTATGGTGATGACATATGGTTGAGTGTTGAAACACTATCTTGGATGCATGGTACTAACCTTAGTGTTAGCGACATTTCTTGTAAAGGGGGGTAAAATGCGAAGGAATGGGTTAAAAACCCACTTGCCCTAAGGTCGGGATTCAAAATGCGCCTATGCTTAAATGGAAATCAAATCTGGACAGTAGGAATTAGAGCGCCCAGATCAATGACCCACATTAGATTCTAGAGTCCCCCTGCCTTTCTACCTTTAAGCAG
>ML776620.1:683675-753304 GCA_009831015.1 Picea engelmannii | reverse complement strand
CGAGATCAAAGCGCCCAGATCAACGGTGCTCGGGCGATCCCATCCTTCTCAAATACTCTGATTTTAATCGACGTGGGCCCTTCTCCCCATCATGTCATCCTCCCGAGCCACCTCTCCCCTGCTACCATGTGTTCCCCTCCCTCCATGATGCCTGTCCATTCATACTCGTGGCACACTTTGTCCTTTTTCTCACTTTCACCTGACACCTCATGCCAGGTGTTATTCATATCCCAACTCGCCCCTCCTCCTCCTTCAGTCCCACCGCCTTATGACTTCTCGTCATCTCCCTACATCACTGTGCCTCATCATAAGAGTGCCTCAGACCTCTCCCTTAGGCTATGTATGGTCATCTCTGTTCCGTATCCACTCAAGCCCCACGCTCCACGTCTCCTCTTCCCATCCACCACCCCTCATTATACGCCCCAGCCTTCGTACTGGCCTCCATGTCTGTTCATCAAGCCGTTCGGCTAATCTAGGTGGCAGCGCGAGGGACCCTCCACATCTTAAAAGTGCCAAGTTAGCCAGGTCTTTCTCAATCCCAAGGAAGTAGTTATTAAAGAAGTTGGTGGTGGTTAGACATCATCTCCGCCATAAAGGGAAAGTCCGACGATGAATTAAAAGCACGTCAATTCGCCCATGGGACTGTCAGGAGTTCGATTGCATCTTCCATAGGTGCACGATCATTCAGAGACTGCAGGTGTAGATTGTCATAAGCCGTGCAGACGCAATATTTTTAATGCGATGTCTCGATTTTGTTGTTGTTATTGTTCTGAGTATATGTAGACATTTTCGCCATTTTTGTAGCTATCGATGGTAGAGCGAAGCTCCCAACTGTAAAGTTTTAACGATCATTCTAGTTCTCTGGTTGTGCATATGTATATGAGATTTCTTGTTTTATGACAAACAGTTTTCCTACTCCATCTAAGCTTTCATCTCATAGCAGGGAGTTCATGATCGACTGATTCACATGAATTGTTGCAATTATGTCATGATAAAGGATTTATCGTTGCATCATTGTATTCTCTGGTTTACTATGTTTGAACATAAGAAGATCTTGCATTTGGATGCTTTCTTCCCCAGTCTGTTAGAAACCTGTTGTTTATGACAAACCCATGCACTCTTCTTATACAAGTCTTCTCCCCTATTCACCCTTATTACAACTCACTGTTTGAAGTTTATCCAAGACCTCATTTTCCCATGCATGCCCAGCCTAGTTTCAGAGTTGAAACGATATTGTTCTGAGTTTACTTCCATTTGATCATCTCTTTTATAAACAAAACGTGACATTAAACTGATGGGCGTCGGGCTCTGCTCCTGCTGCAATCCAGGAGTGACTTTCGTCGCCAACATTTCTGGCGCTGTTGCCGGGGACGAAGTTGAAAATCTTCCCTGGGATTGAACGACATTGAGCTTCTGATTCTGAAGGTGCATCAGGTATCAGAGCCCTTGAAGATTTCTACTGTGCACCTGGCAACTCCATTGTGACGACTCCACTGGGGAGAACCTGATCTAGTAATTGTGGCTTTCAGAGGCAGACACACACGGTCTCATCCACAACTGCCTCTAGCTACACCTGAAACTGATCCAGAGGTGGTTCTCAGAAAAGGAAAGGACTCTAAAGAAGAAGCTTCCACCACCGAACTAGGTAATCCGCTATATCCTTCTGTAGGAACTCCATTTTCTCCTCCTCAGTTTCTTAATAGACCTCCTTCAGAGGTTTCCTGTTTCCTGAATTTTGGGAGTGTTCCTACTGAGTTTTCCCCTCCTGTTCTGGGATTAGAGGGAGAAATCCTTGTCACTCCCCTCTCCTTTGATGTTGTTCCTTGGTGTAGACCCGGGACTACAGAAGATTTCCCCACTCCTGCACAAAGAAGAGCACCTGCTGACTTGAGATTGTTAGCCTTCTCCTTAAATCCTCTCTTGTTTCCCACTCCACTTTGAGACTCATTCCCAACAACCCCTTCGCGAACTCCTTCTCATCCAAGTTCTCTTCCACCTAATATTCCTATGGCTGGTGCTAATCCCCCTATGACTAGAATGGAGGCTATTATAGCCGCTAGGTATGCTCCCCTTGTGTTACCTCGGCCCCTCAATGCCCTCTCGGCAGATGGTTACCTCAAGAAACTACCCAAGTTCACGGGTGAGGGGGACGTAACGGCAGATGAACATCTAGAATCCTTTTATAGTTTCATAGATGATAATGTCATCATGCATGCAGACGTACGGATGAGGATTTTTGTCCATAGTCTCCAAGGAGAGGCTAGAAAATGGTTTAAGGTCCTGCCCCCTAGATCTATTGATGGGATCAAAGATTTAGATAATGCCTTTTTAAGACAGTGGGGAGATAAAAAAGATTTCATGTATTATATGACAGAGTTTGGATCTTTGAAGAGAAAAGAAGGAGAGTTTATCTCTGACTTCTCCAAGAGATTCAATAAAATGTATAATAAAATTCCTGCTGAGATAAATCCCTCAGAATCCTCGACTAAGATCACTTATGCTAGTGATTTTGATCCTTATTTCTGCCTACTGCTGAGGGAGAGAAGAGCCACTACCCTGGCCCACATGCAGGATGCAGCCATGGAAGTAGAATCTAACATATTTGTTTTTGATCGACTTAGGAACACTGCTGATAGAAACATATCTAAGAAAAGGCCTGAAGCTTCCTCATCCATATCCTCTCCCCTACCCCTTCAGACAGATGAGACAGCTAGAATACTAAAGTCACTTTCTGCTAGAATAGAAAGGTGTGAGTTAGAAGGGAAGCCCATGTACAGAAATCCCCAGAATGTTGATGGTAGAGCTTTTAGGAGACCTGATAACAATGGACCACAGGCCTTCCCAAGGGAACAAAGGGAAAAAGACAGAGAATATCAAAGGATTCAAACCCCTCTCCAAAATAACCTGGTTATTCATGAGGGAGGGGAAGAGATAGACGAGTTCGACCCTGAAATTCATTGTGTTGAAGAAGCTCCTCCTTTTCCCCATTTGATTCAGTCTGCATATGAAAAGTCCCTGATGAACATTCAAATCCATGATTTAGGTAAGGGAGAAAGGGCCTATCACACCTCTAACAGATACAATCTCAGGTCAATAAAGAAAGAAGGAGACTTTGACAACCGAGACCAGCCCCTCACAGCAGATAGGCCTACTAAATCTGCAGTAGACACTACTAAAGAAAAAAAAACTCAGAGTGCTTCGCCAACAGCCAAGGAACCTGTCACTGAGGTAAGGGAATCTCCTAAGCCTATCCCCTCCTTCAATTTTGAGCATGATATTTAGAAGATTAGAATTCATGTACCCCTCTCTGAGCTAGTTAAAAATGAAGACTTCAAAAGGTCCCTCTCCAAGTTGCTACAATCTAAGTCTCCCCAGCCTCCCTCTGACTCAATAAACCTTCAATATGAAAAGCTAGCAGTCGTCCTAGGGCCCATGGTAGAAGATAGAGATGATTCATCCCCTCCCTTCTACACATCCCTGAATATACATGATAAAGTGATGCATAACTGCCTCATGGATTCAGGGGCTTCCCATAACCTTATGCCCAAAATAGTAATGGAAGAATTGGGACTGGAGGTGACAAAATATTATCATGATTTGTATTCTTTCGATTCAAAGAGAGTCCAGTGTCTAGGTGTCATCAAATACCTGGTGGTTTCTTTGTTTCAATTTCCCATGAAGAGTGTGGTCATGGATATTGTGGTAGCTGACGTTCCCCCCAAGTTTGGCATGCTATTGTCAAGGTCTTGGATTAAAAGACTTGGAGGAACATTACAGATGGATCTCACATACGCCACCATTCCAGTCTTTGGAGGGGAACACAGGAGGTTGTACAGAGAATCCCAGCTAGCCTATATTGTCAGTGATGAAGCAAACCCCACTATTCACCCCATCTTTGCACTTGACACCGATTTAGGGTATAGTTTGTTACAGATCGCTGGAGCTCTCGAGGTCCCTTTACAGATAAAAAAGTAGCTCATTCTTAATCAGGAGATACCTCCTTCGACCACCTCTATTTGGAAGATGTTCTTTGATGGAGCTTCCTCTAGAATAGGCACAGGGGCTGGAGTGATTTTCATATCGCCCTGTCAAGAGATCATATCTCTATCATACAAGCTAGAATTTGAGACCACCAATAATGTGGCAAAATATGAAGCTCTTGTTATGGGTATGAGGGCTGCAAAAGAAATGGGAATAAAGGAGATGGCTATGTTCGGAGATGCGGAATTGATTATCCAGCAGGTCAAGAATGTTTATCAGACCAAGCATCCTCAGCTCAGGAGTTACAGAAATGAGGTATGGGACCTGATTGATAACTTCTTCTATTCTTTCAACATTGCTTTTGTCCCAAGGGAAGAGAATACCTCAGCCGATTCTTTAGCAGTCTCAGCTAGTTTGTCCAGGATCCCTCTGCCACCAAAGATCAATGGTGAGGTCGAGATAAGATACAGGCCATCCATCACGGACAATATAAAGCATTGGAGGGTATTTGAGGATGACCTTAAAATCGAAAGATTTCTTCAGTCTGTCGATGAGCTTTCTGCATTGCACATTGATCAGGATCCTGACCCCGAAATCGACCCTCACTCTGAGGTGTTTTTAAATGAAATTTCTAAGCACCAAATTATTCAGCTGCCTAGCAATCACATTCCTAGAGGACTAGTCCCTTTGGAAAGACTGTTCGATGGGAATGATGTGGCAATAAAGGGTAGGGTTTCAAATGAAGATGTTGATACGACCGAATGCAACATTGGCACACAGGAGGAGCCTTGTCAAATTATCAAGCAGTTTGACCAAAGAATAGAAGGCCGAATATATTGAGTTGCTAAAAGAGTTTGCTGATGTGTTTGAATGGACATACAAAGACCTCAAGACTTATGACACATCTATCATTGAGCACAAGATCCCACTAAAGGAAGAGGCTAAACCATTCAGACAGAAGACGAGACAGATAAATTCCATGTTGCTACCTATCATGGAGAAATAAGTGAAGAAATTATTAGATGCCCAAATCATTGTCCCCTTGAGATATTCCGAATGGGTGGCCAATTTAGTCCCAGTAAGGAAGAAAAGTGGAGAAATCAGACTCTGTGTTGATTTCAGGAACCTGAACAGGAGCTCAAGGAAAGACAATTATCCCCTGCCCAACATGGAACACATATTGCAAAGGGTAATGGGCACATCTAGGATATCCATGATTGATGAATTTTCTTGTTATAATCAGATATCAGTCATGCCCGAGGACAGAGAAAAAACAGCCTTCACTACTCCTTGGGGTACATTCATGTATGCCAAAATGCCTTTTGGATTAATGAATGCAGGAGAAACATTTCAGCGAGCCATGGACATAGCCTTCATCGGGGAGAAGGACCGGTTTGTGGTAATCTATATAGATGACATCACGGTCTTCTCCAGGTCAAACAAGGAGCACCGATGCCACTTGAGGAAAGTTTTCCTGAAGTGCCGGAGGTTTGGCCTATCCCTAAACCCCAAGAAATCTCTATTTGCTATGGAGGAGGGGAAGTTATTAGGCCATATAGTATCAACAAAGGGAGTGAGAATTGATCTGAGCAGGGTAGAGGCAATTCAAAGCCTGTCACTTCCTAGATCCAAGAAGGAAGTTCAGGCCTTTTTGGGGAAGACAAATTTCTTGAGGAGATTCGTCTCAAATTTTGCTGAGTTGGTGAAACATATCACAGCCATGCTCAGGAAAAGAAATGAAGTGAAATGGACTACTGAACCTAGGGAATCTTTTATCCAAATAAAAATGGCATTGACTGAGGCACCTATGTTGATCAACCCTAACTATTCCAAAGAGTTCCTAATTTTCTCTTTTGCTTATTTTGATACAGTAGCAGCGATCTTGTTGTAGAAAAATAAGGAAGGGAGAGAGCAGCCCATTGCCTTCTTCAACAAGGAATTGAGAGATGCAGAAGTCTGGTACGAGATCATGGAGAAGCAGGACTATGCCTTGGTGAAAGCTCTCAAATCTTTCAGATTCTATGTCTTGCACTCAAGGATCACTGCATACGTTCCTTCGTCCTCTGTGAAGGACATCCGCATACAACCTGACATAGATGGGAGAAGAGGTAAGTGGATTGCCAAGATCCTAGAGTTTGATCTGGAGATTAAGCCCACCAAGTTGATAAAGGGGCAGGGTTTAGCCAAGTTGCTGGTTGAATCCAATTGCAAAGTCTTGGGAATTAGCTTCATCAATGCCTGTTCAGAAAATCCACAAGCCGAGTCGTCTAATAAGAATTCTCAGGGTGCCTTATCCCTAGAAGCATGCCTCTAGTACAAGGATATCTTGTACTTTCTGCAAGAATTGAAGCCTCCTGATGGAATGGGAAAAAGTAAGGCGAGAGCCTTAAAGATCAAGGTAGTCAAGTATTGCCTCATTGACCAAGCCTTGTACTGGAAAGACCCTCTAGGGGTATTTTTAAGATGTTTGGACCCGCAAGAAGCCTAGAGGGTTATGTTTGATTTCCATAATGACCTTTGCAGGGGGCATCATTTCTGGAAGACCACAGCTCATAAGATCCTCAGGGATGGGTATTACTAGCCTACTTTATTCACTGATGTCTGCAGAGAGATCAAAGCTTGCATCAAATGTCAAAATCTCTCAGGAAAGCAACAACTCAAATCACTGCCATTAAAGCCTGTAGTAGTTTCAACACCTTTTCAGCAATGGGGATTGGACTTCATTGGATAAATTCATCCTCCCTCAAGTGGCCAACACAGGTGGATCTTGACTGCAACAGACTATTTCACCAAGTGGATAGAAGCTTCCCCTACTAGGAGTACTTCTCACAAAGTGATCATCAGCTTCTTGGAGGATATCATAGCCAGATTTGGTTGTCCTAGCAAAATTGTCTCTGATAATGCCCCCCCCTTTCGGTCCGAGCCTTTGGTCAAGTTCTGCAAACAGTTTGAGATTTCACTGATCTACTCTACACCCTATTATCCTCAAGGAAATGGACTGGCGGAGTCTTCCAATAAAAGTATGATCAAGCTCATGAAAAAATTACTGGAAGACAATAAAAGGGCTTGGGATTCCAAGCTCAAATTTTCTCTATGGGCTGACTGGGTGACAACTAAGAAGTCCCTGGGAATCTCACCTTTCCAACTTGTTTATGGGACGTAGGCCATTTTCCCTACTCAACTCACTTTATCTGTGGCGAAATTTCTCTAGGACCTAGAGGGAGAGCCTGACCATATGGTTAGAAGGATTCATCAGTTGGTGGAAGTAAAACATATCAGGGAACAGGTCATGAACATGTCCTACAATCATCAACATAAGATCAACCAAACCTTTGACAAGAAGAGCGGAAAGAAAGATTTCAAGCTGGGTGCTCTGGTGCTCAAATGGGATGCACCCAGGTAGGAAAAAGGAAAGCACAGAAAGTTTGATTCCCTCTGGTTTGGGCCTTTCAAGATCTCTGAAGTATTTTCAAACAACACTTAGAGGTTGCAGGATTTGGAAGGCAAAGAAGTTTTTAATGGCCCAGTGAATGGGCATTTCTTGAAAAAATGTTTTTTGTGAGCCACAATCGGCTCTTTTGTTTTTGTAAATATTGTTTTTGTTTTCAGCTTAATAAATGACTCCATAGCCCAACAACAAGGCACTGGATCTACAAAATGAGTCCTTATAGAATCACAGGGACAACTCTATCCCCCATGGAGCCTAATGTTAGCGAAATTTCTTGTAAAGGGGGGTAAAATGCGAAGGAATGGGTTAAAACCCCGCTTTCCCTAAGGTCGGGATGCAAAATGCGGCTGTGTTTAAATGGAAATCAAATCTAGATGGTAGGAATTAGAGCGCCCAGATCAACGGCCCACATTAGATTCCGAAGTCCCCCCGCCTTTCTACTTTTAAGCGGAGAGGGGGGTCAAGAATCAAGGACGCACCTCTTCAATGGCCACGATTAGAGCGCCTGGATCAATGGTGCACAAGGTGATTCTAGACCCCCCACCCCGCCTTTCTACCTTTAAGCAGAGGGGGGGGGGGTCCGATCTGGCGTGCATATTCCCAATGGCCGAGATCAAAGCACCCATATCAACGGCGCTCGGGCGATCCCATTCTTCTTAGTTGCTCTACTTTTAATTGACGTGGGCCCTTCCCCCTGTCATGTCATCCTCTCAAGCCACCTCTCCCCTGCTGCCATGTGTTCCCCTCCCTCCATGACACCTGTCCATTCATCCTCGTGGCACACTTTGTCCTTTTTCTCTCTTTCACCTGACACCTCATGCCATGTGTTCTTCATCTCCCAACTCGCCCCTCCTCCTCCTTCAGTCCCACCACCTTATGACTTCCCGTCATCTCCCTACGTCATCATGCCTCGTCATAAGAGCGCCTCAGCCCTCTCCCTCAGGCTATGTATGGCCATCTTTGTTCTGTATCCACTCAATCCCCATTCTCCATGTCTCCTCTTCCCATCCACCACCCCTCATTATACGCCCCAACCTTCGTACTGGCCTCCACGTCTGTTCATCAGGACATTCGGATAATCCAGGTGGTAGAGCGAGGGGCCCTCCACGTCTTAAAAGTGCCAAGTTAGCCAGGTCATTCTCAATCCCAAGGAAGTAGTTATTAAAGTAGTTGGTGGTGGTTAGACATCATCTCCGCCATAAAGGGAAAGTCCGATGATGAATTAAAAGAACATCGATTCGCCCATGGGACTGTCAGGAGTTTGATTGCGTCTACCATAGGTGCACGATCATTCAGAGACTACAGGTGTAGATTGTCAGAAGCCATGCAGACGCAATATTTTTAATGCGACGTCTCGATTTTGTTGTTGTTGTTGTTCTGAGTATATGTAGGCGTTTTCGCCATTTTTGTAGCTATCGATGGTAGAGCAAAGCTCCCAACTGTAAAGTTTTAATAATCATTCTAGTTTTCTGGTTGTGCATCTGTGTATGCGATTTCTTGTTTTATGAAAAATAGTTTTCCTACTCCATCTAAGCTTTCATCTCATAGTAGGGAGTTCATGATCGACTGATTTGCATGAATTGTTGCAATTATGTCATGATAAATAATTTATCGTTGCATCATTGTATTCTCTGGTTTTCTGTGTTTGAACATAAGAAGATCTTGCGTTTGGACGCTTTCTTCCCCAGTCCGTTAGAAACCTATTGTTTATGACAGACCCGTGCACTCTTCTTATACAAGTCTTCTCCCCTATTCACCCTTATTACAGCTCACTGTTTGAAGTTTATCTAAGACCTCATTTTCCCATGCATGCCCGGCCTAGTTTCAGAGTTGAAATGATATTGTTCTGAGTTTACTTCCATTTGATCATCCCTTTTATAAACAAAACGTGACATTAAACTGATGGGCGTCGGGCTCTTCTCCTGCTGCAATCCAAGAGTGACTTCCGTCACCAACACTTAGAGTGTGGATTGAGACATTTTTCTGTTGAAGAACAATGTTGGTTGTGACAGTGAAGTTTTGACACTTTGGTTATGAGATATATCATGATGATGCTAGCTAGAGATGTCATTGATCTATTGAGGCACAAATCTAGTACATGTATTTATGGATTCTTAGTATTTGTTGTAGTGAATGGAGGTTGAGGTAGATCTATTATGATACATGGCTCGTACATATTTGAGTTTCATTGATATATATTATGATGTATTATTGGAGGAATATTTGTTGGATATATCGGTGTATGAATTTAGCATATGGATGGGATACATATTGGGACATGTAGTTGATGAGTTGATGAGGTGGTCATATTGTACATCATTGATGAGTCATAACTTGATCTATAGTTGATGCATAATTGGTACACTTTTGGTACATTGTTAGAGGCACCTACTAGCAATATGATTGACACATGTTTTATGGTGGACATGGCATACATGCATGACGACATATCTTGATTTTAGTCCATCTTGTTGTGGTATTGTTGCATGGTTGATGCACTTGCTTGGTACAAGTGGTGGTACATGTTTGATGCACTTTTTGATGTATGGATGATATACTTGAGACACTTCATTGATTAAGATACATGATTGTGGCACTTGGCTCTTGGTAGAGGCATATCATGAGTGATGTGACACTTGTTCAAGGCATATGGTTGGCATGTTGGTAGAGGCGTATGGTTGAAGCATGCCATTTATGATATCTTATGGAATATGATATGGTATTGATGTACATGGGTATTGTGCATGGTTGGCACATGATGTACTTGGTTGATGTTTTCATGGTTGACATATCTTTTGCTTCATGATGTATGGTATGGCACAAGTTTGATGCATGGACAAGTCCAAGGATCGTCATAGAAAAAGCAGTTGATCTATGTTTCAGTTGAGCAATAGCATTTGCAGAAGAAGCATATTGCAGTGGTAGCATATTGTTCATATTGCAGAGAAGATAGGGGGAGACATACCCATAGGGGGAGTCATTCTTCTTCCCATGATTCCAGGAGGAGAGATTTATCAAATGTAAAGATAAATACTTGAAAAAGAGACCTATACTTGGAGAAAGAGCACATAGGCATAGTTCCAAGGGGAGAAATTGTCACAGGGGGAGCATGAGCTATATATCTTCAACATTACATAAGAGTGATATCCCTTGTTCAAAAGGGGAATGCTTATTCAGAGGAGGATCAAAGGAATTCAGACATGGGGAGCATCCCCAAGGAGAGTTCAGGAAGGGCGCACAACCCCAAGGGGAGAATGACCCTTTTCCATTGATGTGAAAGGGGGAGAGATAGTCACATTGATGTGATTAAGATGTCTATTGCTGTAGAGCAATGCCTTGTCTACATGTTGCCATCAATGATTGGTTTTGACATCAATGTTGGTATTTCCATCAATGCCAAAGGGGGAGACTGTTGGATCATGTTTTCATTGATGCCAAAGGATTGATTTCAAAGGATTTATGTCAAAGGAACAATGTCTTTTCATAGTATATTGATGTAGTGATTGATGGATCATGTATTGACCTTGATGTCAATGGATTGATGTCAAGAGGATTCATAGTCGTATGCATAGATGAATATGGATCAATGAGTTGTCATTGATATATGATGCATAGTTTGATTGATGTAAAGATGACTCATTATTGTCTTGTCATGGTTTTACAAATGGATGAACTCCAAAGTGGTCCCCTTATGGTGAAATCCCTCACAGGAAGATGCTTTGTGGTGAACTCCAAAGTGGTCCCCTTACGGTGAAAGCTATCACAGGAAGACGCTTTGGAGTTGAGTTATCCTAGAAGTATGGTTAGATAACCCATGCTTAATTATGGAATAATGAGATGAATATGAGTGAATTTGTTAGTGAAAATATCCTGGATGGATAGTGCTTGTCATGCCATTTTTGGTGGTATGAGGAACATCACATAACTCCTCACGGTTTGAGAGTTATGGCCTTACGAAGTTGGAGGACCCTCATATGTTGGCTTGAAGCCCCAAAAGGTCAAAGAAGTCAAAGTTATTGCACAGAAGAAATTATTTAAAAAATAAAGTGAAGTGACAAAGTCAAAAAGTATTATCTAAATAATAAATTGAAGTCACAAAGTCAAAGAGGATTATTTAAATAATAAAGTGAAGTGACAAAGTCAAAGAGGATTATTTAAATAATAAAGTGAAGTGACAAAGTCAAAGAGGATTATTTAAATAATAAGGTGAAGTGACAAAATCAAAGAGGATTATTTAAATAATAAAGTGAAGTGACAAAGTAAAAGAGGATTATTTAAATAATAAAGTGATAAAGTCAAAGAGGATTATTTAAATATTAATGTGAAGTGACAAAATCAAAGAGGATTATTTAAATAATAAAGTGAAGTGACAAAGTCAAGGAGGATTATTTAAATAATAAAGTAAATGGTGATTTTTCTAATTATGGAAAGTGGTTATAAGAAGGTTAACCCTAAAATGAGGAAAATGGGTTATTTGGTCAAGTGGCTATTGGATACATGGACAAGTGGCAAATTGGACAAAGTTGGACATAGGTGACTATGTGGACAAAGTGGCCTAGAAGATGCTTCTAAGGAAGCTACTTGGAGAGTATAAATAAGAAGCAAGGGTCTCTTGTGAAGATCATCTCTTGAGCATAGCTTGAAGATCTATTTTGAGTAAGAGAGGGATTGCAAGTTCTCATGGATGCCAATGAAGACTTGAGTGTGAGATGATGCCAGGTTCTTGAAGTCTGAAGCAAGTTCCATATATACATTCTATGGGCTTAGATCTGCCATAGAAACTCTGGTATGGTTACATAGTTGTCTTGATAGATACTCTTGCTTATTGTATGGTGAATGCTTAAGGAATTCTTGGTATGGATGTTGTGATATGGTTATGTTGGTTGATTGATAGAGTGAGAAACAATATTATGGCTCAGTAATGATATGATTGTCATAATATATTGGTTCCTTATACATGATTAAGTAGCATTCATATTGTATGGTTGAGGAGCATGAGCAAGTTGTGGGAGAGCATAGATGTGTTGTGATTGGTTATGGTTCAGATTGGACAATGAAAGACAGAAGTAGATGTGACTGAAGGCTAGAAAGGATATGATTTTTTCATAGAGAGAAAACCCTAATTACTTAGAAGGCATACGTAGGTTGTAGTACAGAAAAACCGCGTACATATGTGAGCTGCGCTACTGGTAGGGCGCGTACATATGCGTGTTGCACTACTGACAGGTCGTGTACCTATTGACAGATTGGTATCTGTTGAGGATTGATTCCTCTTCTCAGTTGGTGCTGAGTTGTGTAAGCTATGTCTTGCATTGTAGAGTTGGTGCTCTTGTGGAGTTGTAACTCTATTCAATTGTTGTTGATAACCCAAGGATTGTAATTCATAATAAAAATAAAATTGTACATACATCTTGTGTTCTTTGTGTTCCTTGTGGTGATGACTTATTGATGATATTTTTTGTTGGTATATGTTGCTGATGTATGTTCACATTTAGCTGGTTATAAATGACAACAATAAGTAATGAGTAAATGGTGATTGGTAACTGAGGAGTTTTGTGAAGGGGAAGATTTAAAAAGGATCCCTACACTGATTCACCCCCCCTCTCAGTGTGGTCGGTGTGTCCAACATTTATGGAGACTAATAACTTAATATTAATCAATCTCCTGAGTCATACTTGTCTTATAGGGTTATTATCCAACGTTTTATGGTTTCTCTTGCTTCCCAAAATATTGTAGTCTCATCAAGGTTACGTGTAGAGGTTAATACCTCCCGCAGTTACCATAATATCAACACTCCCTCCTTGCTAGGGAGGTATTAAAGGAAATGGTCTTAGGCACAAATAGACCATTCAATCAGTAGAATCATCATAGCCACATAGGCTATCTCATGATCAAATCACGAGCACCATCTTCACTATCCAAATGGATAGTATCCATGGTAATCAGAACAATTCCATCCAATAGAACACAATTGTTTCTATACATAGTAGTATAAAACTACTATCTAGTGGTACAAAACCACTCCTAGTAGCACACTGCTACTAACCAATGACATATAGTCACTACCAGTGGATCACATCCACCATAGTAGCATACAACTACTGTCCAGAGACATACAATCTCTACAATAATCATTTCATCTGATATAAACAATATCATGATACAAACTGAGTCATCTAGGCCATTATTCCACTCACATCTGTGAGATCTGGAAGATCATCTTCCCTCAAAAAGTTAAACATCAGCCATGTGTTGTCTGGATTATTCTTCTCAATCATAGATAAATAATTGTCCCTAATTTCTGAGCCTGGAACATTCACCTAACTGGGCCATTCCACCAGCACTAATCACAGTGCAACATATAGAGAATGAGTCTTCCCTAGGGAATTCCTATCCCTGATTGTTGAACCTGGAACATTCACCTAATTGGGCCATTCTTCTAGCACTAATCATAGTGAAACCTAGAGAGAATGAGTTTTCCCTAGGGAATGACTGTCCAGACCATTTCCTAATGGAAATAAATGTCACGCACCAACCTCCTATAACAAACCATTCTTCAACACTACTCACAATTGTGAACTTCGAAGGAATGACTTCCCAGAGAGGCAGACCATTATTATTCACCACTACTCAGAGTGACTGCCAAGAAAAATGATTTTCCTAGACCATTCCCCCACACTGGCCACAAGGGGAATCGTTTTCTATGGTACATCAACAATCTATTGGACCATTTTCATTACGAAAGTAACTGTTCGATCTGGACCATTTTACGAACTGGAAAATGCTTGTGTGTTAGAAATCTTGGGACACTTTTCAGACTGGAAGGTGACTTCCCAACTTGGACCATTTTCTAAACTAGAAAATGATTTCCCATAATTCAATAACATATTAGTGCTCCCTCTTAAACTGGGGAGCCACCTCTTCCCTTTCAACTAGGGGAATTATCTCCATGAGCCCCATCTTGTCCCTTAAGTATAGAAACTTTATTTTGGACAGAGGCTTTGTCAAAATATCTGCTACTTTCTCATATGTGGATATATATAGGAGTTTCACTTCTACTTCCTGAACTTTATCATGAATAAAGTAGTATTTGATCTCAATATGTTTCGACTAGTCATGAAACATTGGGTGTTCTGATAGCTTCATACAACTTTTATTGTCACTGTATTTACAGTCGAATTTGGTAACTGATCAAATAGTCCAAAAATCATCTTCCTCATCCATACTACTTTGGTACACACTTCACACACTACAATATATTCTACTTCTGCAATGTTGAGTGCGGAAGACTTATGTTTCCTACTGACCCATGATATCATAGCAGGGATCAAGCTGAAGCACATCTCTGAAGTACTCATTATTTCTTCTATACTCCCTTCCCAATATGAATATGTGAATCCATGAAGTTTTATGTCACTGGTTGAGGTGTATATTAGACCATAGTTTAACATCCTGCGAATATATATTAGAACATGTTATGCATATATCCAATGCTCATGTTTGCGTTCCACCTGGAACTAGCTTAAAGTGTTTACAACAAATAAAATACATGGTCTAGTATTCACTAGATACCTCAATGACCCAATCAGTTAATGATATAGGGATGGATCTACTGGATCAGAAACTGAGTATCTTACTCTTCTTATGTCCGTGGTCATAGGAGTGGCCATGGATTTACAATCCATCATTCCTAATTTTTGAAGGATTTTTACTGCATACTTTCCATGTCCAAAGAAGACTTCACCACGCTTCTGCCATACTTATGGTCCCAAGTAATAATGCAAGAGACCAAGATCTTTCATATCGAACTCAAAAGCTAACTCCTTGTTACACTGGGTGATGAGAGATTTTTCACCTCTCAAGAGTAAATCGTTGATATACAATAGTAGAATCATAGGTGCATTGTTCACAACCTTGTAGTAGATATTTGGATATACATGACTCTTATATAAACCAATTCGTATTAAGTAATTGGAAATATTGGCATACTAAGCTCTTGGATATTTCTTGAGTCCATACAAGGATTTCTTTAATCTACAAACATGAGTGTATTTAGGATGCACCTCAAAACCTTAATGTTGTTCAATGTATACTTCTTCTTCAATTTCTCCATTGAGAAAATCTATCTTTACACCCATATAATGTAAAATAAATCCCATGGAAGAAACAAGAAACATAATGGATCTAATAGAAGTATATCTGGCAATAAAAGAAAAGGTTTCATCATAATATTCTCCCTCCTTCTGGGAGAACCCTCTAGCCACAAACCTTGCCTTGTATTTAACTATGCTTCCATATACTACATGTTTGATCTTGTAGACCCATTTTGAAGTTACCACTGATTTTTCCTTGGGTCTAGGATCAATTTCCCATACACCATTTTTCATGATAGATTGGTATTCTTCTGTCATGGCTTCTTTCCATTGTTTCTTTTGAACTACTTCTTCAAATGTGGTGGGTTCTTCATTTATAAGTTTTTTCATACATGTTTCATAGGTGGATAATATTTTGGGCTTCTTTCTCTCTCTGAAAGTGCCACTTGGATCTTTGAGTATTTCTACTTCTTGTAGAGTAGCTTCAAGACAAGATGGACGTTTTCTAGTTTTGGGTATAATTCCTAATTCAATAGGTTCGCATAGTTTCCAGTTATTTATTCTGACTTTCTGGAAGACAAGTGATTTCTTCTTTAGGCTCTTCATATTCTTCTTCCATGGATTATTCTATATATTTCTTGAAATCCATCTCCTCATCGAAGGTTACATCTCTGCTGACTTCAATATTATGTTGTTCTGGAATATAGATTCGGTAGGATTTGGATGATTCATTATATCCAACAAATATGCCCTTGTTTCATGATGGTTCTAGTTTCTTCCTTTTATCCTTGGGGATATGAATGTAAACAGGGCACCCAAATATTCTTAAGTGTTCCACATTAGGCTTCTTTCTTGAGAAGGCTTATTCTAGAGTCATATCCTTCAATATGTGGTGGGGACTTCTGTTATGAACATATATTGATGTCATGGTTTCTTCTCCCCATAGATACATGGATAAACCTTCATCATTCATTAGTGGCTTTATGGATTCTTCAATGGATCTATTATTCCTTTCTACTACACCATTTTGTTGAGGATTGTGAGGGATTGTTAGCTCCCTACTAATCCTTGTTGATTTGAAAAAGGAAAAAAAATCCTTGGATGTGTATTCTCCATCATTGTTTGTTCTCAAAGTCTTGATTTTATTACTTGTGAGGTTTTATATTTCTTCCTTGAATTCTTGAAACTTGTTGAAAACTTCATCCTATATCTTTAAGAGATATAACCAAGTATTTCTTGAATAATCATCTATGGAGGTTACATAATAAAGAGAACCTCCTAGAGATTTGTATGGCATCGAACCACAAAAATATGAATGTATTAGATCTAGCATTTCCTTAGATCTATTATCGCTACTTGAGAATGGATTCTTAACATTTTTACCAAGTACACATCCTCTAAAAATTCCTTCATTTATATATTGTATTTCTAGTATTCCTTCAACCATTTTCTTAAGGAAAGGTAATGCTTGATAGTTAAGATAAGAATACCTTCTATGCCAAAGTTCACTAGGATTGACTTCATTATGTACAAGAGATTCAAAATTTCATTCTAGTAGTATGTATAATATACCTTCGCGAGTTCCAATTGTTTATATTATGGCAGTTGCGGGAGGTATTAACCTCCATGTGTAACCTTTGACAAGACTAGAATATTCTGGGAAGCAAGAGAAAAACTAAAACGTTGGATAATAACCCTAGAAGACAAGTCATCTCAAGAGATATTTAATATTGAGTTATTAGCCTCCAGAAAGAGAAGTTGGACCAGTCAATTGTGATAGAGTAGTATAAATAGATGGTGCTAGAGCTTAGTTGAAACTCACTCACTCACAATTGCATAAGACTAGTGGTGTGCAAGTTTGGAGAGGGAGTGCAGCTAATGCAACTAGGATTTTGGTTTTTGGTTGGAATTTCACTTGGTTATGGTTTGGAATTTCTTCTTGGTTTCTAATTATTCTTTATTGGTGCACTAGCCTTAGTTGGCTATTGTTCTACTACCGGAATTATTTTGTCTGTCAAGGTTAAGGTGTTCAGGGGTGGCCTTTGTGCCTATGGTTGGGTGACAATATTTCTATATTGTCTATGGAAAAACGAGCACATCCCTTTATTTCTAACATTTTATGGGCCCACACTATCTTCAGACAATCTAACCAATGGAAGATAAATTGGGAAGCTATTTGTTAAGCTCATTGTGGCACTAGCTACAACTGCAACTAGTTTTTCTGATGATGCAGCTGCAACAAACCCGAACCCTTGTGTTTGGGCACTTATGATGAAATTTTTGACCTAATTCATTAACATCCTTGTGCACCCTAGCCTAGCGCACCTCTTGGTACTCTCATCTAGCAAAAATTGAATTTTTTGTCAAATTCAAAGTTTGACTGGTCAAAGTCAAAGGTTGACTATTCAAAGTCAAAGGTTGACTTCTAGTCAAATTGATTTTGTAGTCAAAGTTGAAATTTTAGAGTTTCTAGCTTGTTCTAATCATTGAATCTTCTGATTGAGATTCTAATCTTTTCTTGTTAAAGATGGTATTTAGTTTCAGATTGGAAGACAAGTTGGATGATGCTACAAGGTTTCAAAGGTATGCACTTGTATATGCTATCTAAGTTATATCATCTAGAAAAACATGAGTGTGTTTGCAGGGAAAGTACTAGAGATATTGTCCAAGCTGTAATCTTGGATTCAGTGCATTCAAAAGAACAAGCACACCCTCCGTAGTAGTTGAGGCTTCAGGTTCCAGGTGCAATGAATACTCAACTTCATATGAATACTATTGATATAGATGCTTATTGTACTTGTTCGCAAGTTGAACTAACATCTCCTATAGATAGATATTTCTTGTTTTCTCTTGTTTTTATTGTTCCCGATAGGTACCCTTGTGAAATATGTTTGATGAACAATCCTTGTAGAATTCATCATAGAATAAGTTTATAAGGATGACACAACTACCAAATGAGAAACAATCAGAACATATAGAAACAAACTTAAAGAAACTTATAGGAGTCATAATCAAAGGAAGTCGAAAATCAAAAGGAAACCATAATAGGATCATGACACTTTGTAGAAATCAAAGAGAGATGCAATGGACAAAAGAATGGACTCTCTCAAATGGAGGTAGTTGATCACAAAATTCCAAAAGAAGAGCATGTATATTGTTCATTCAGACATGAAGCTAGGATCAGAAGGGAGCTAATCCCCAACGATATGATCCATTTAAGAATCCTTGAATACCATGAAGTATATGTCCATGTTCTTCATTGGAAGTAGCAACCAACACATGTTTATCTTGACTCTAGAAGAAGTCTTCTTTGAAAAGAAGCCTTGAATATCCTTGGTTATCCATCTACATTTATATTCCTATGGCGGAAGGTTGGAGCCTTCAAAGAAGGGCATGTAGTCTATAGAAGATTCCATGGAATCCAACATTGAAGAGAAACATGAGGAACAACATGAAGATTCAAAGAAAGAAAGAAAAGTCAGAACAACCAATTGAACCTGTTTGAAACCACTAGAAGCAGCCAAGAAGAAGGAATGGAAGGAAGTTGTGATGAAGAAAAGAAATTGTGAAAAATACTTGAGCATTGCTAGATACAAGGAAAGAATCAAGGCTAGAGGGTTCTCCCAGAAGGAGGGAGAATAATATGATGAAAACTTGTTCCAATAACTAGACATACCTCTACGTGAGCCATTATATCTCCTGCAGTATCCATGGGTTGGATTTTACATTAGATGAATGTAAAGACTGTTCTTCTCAAATAGAGTAATTGAAGAAGAAGCGTATGTAGATCAACCTCAAGGTTTTGAGGTATACCAGAAAGAGACCCTTGTATGCATATGGAAGAAGACCTTGTATGGATTCAAGAAAACTTGGTGCAAAGACTCTTAGGTATAACAAAATCATGGTGAAAACTTCCTATGAGAGAGGAAGTATATTGAAGTAGTTCTTCAGAAGTCTAGGATGATGGATTGAAAATCCATGGAAAAATCCCATGATGACAGATATGAAGAAGTTGAGAGACTCTAATTCAGTAGAACCGTCCCTATATCGAGAATTGATTGGCTCATTAATGTTTTTTTTTTGGGACGTTTAAGTTATGATATACAACTCCATGGATTTATCGATTCATATTGGGCAGGGAGTGAAGATGAAAAAAGAAGTGCTACCTGGATATGTTTCAATTTGAGATTTTCCATGATGTCATGGTGACGCAAACCCCCTTCCCTCCAAAGGGCTGCTCGACCTCCCGGTCATGGATCATTGTAATACTGAGTCAGAGCAATTCCTTGGGTTCCTATAGGCACCCGAAACTTCTCTACCCACACACACATGTCTCTTCCACAAATGACCACAGCCAAAAATGTGGGTCTATCTCTTCATGGTTTAGACTTCGAGGATATTATGAATCCTTCTCTCACCTTTTCCCGAAGCTCTCTTCTCTGAGGTTCTGAAATTCCACCACACGTCTCCTCGGATTTGTCGGCCCCACTATGGTTCAGACTTTGTGACTTCGTGAAAATTTAGGACTTTCGCCCACAACCTTTGATATTCTCATTCCTGAACTCCCTAATATGTTGCCACTTACTCCTTTGTGATCAACTATCAATATTGAATCGCGACTTCAGACTTCACGACCCTGTTTCTGTCAAATTCCAAACTTGTTGAGATCCAAAATGCTAAATCACTCCACAACTATCCTCCTCCCAGTTTTACCAGATCCGATGGTCTGGAATGATTCATCTCCCTCTGAGAAAATCTCATTCACCGACTTTCAGTGAATGCTTCAGGGACTCCCCCCTTGAATATTTTTGCCACTCTCCCTCCTGAACTTTACTCCTCCGGTTCTCTGAGCACTTCTTTCGACACTTAGTCGAAATTTTGATATGTGCACACCTTGCAACAGTTTTTCATCCACCACTAGGCCTCTCCTCATGGATGGCTTCGCACTCTTTGCGACTATTCTCTGACTGCTTCTGTCTCCCACAAATAAAATCACATTACTCCTCCTAATATTTCGAGTCTAAGAAATTTGTCACGCACTCCTTGCATACATACGAGTTTCATTATCTCTTCTAAGATTTTGAATCCAAATAGACTCGGTCATGCACTCCTTGCGGACACTATGAAAACCTTGCACTTGCTCAATGAAGAGAAACAATTGAAAATCATCTACTCTTCACAGTGACTCATACATTCAACAAAGTAAATGAAGTCATGGATACAAGAAAATGAATAATAACAAAGTGATGATAATAAACAAAAGGGCCTACCATTTACTCATTCAGATAGATGCGAAAACAACACACATTTGGGACAATATATCTCTATTATATTCATTCAACAGGAACTTGTATACATACATACACTATTCTTCACTACTCCTTAACCTATACAAGATAGATTCACTACTCAGTTGTCCTCTATCTGCAACAACAATAAACATCAACAACCTCTACTGGGAAATATTACAAGAATTTATACAAAGGGACTCTCTTGAGTTCTTCCCTCCAACTATTCTATGCTATCTTAATGGAATTGAATGTTATCAACTACTTAACACTTATTACTATAAATATCGAGTCAGACTGATAAGAGCACAAGCTCTAAATCTATAATACAATCTGATTCATAAGACAAAACACATTCCTCCATCAATCTTACATGATGGCTCAGCCTCCAATCATTCAAGACATTCATAACTCAAAAATTCTTGTCAGATATTACATTAATACATTGATCTTTTGAAATTAAAAACGTTTCAAAATATGCACTAGTGTGCCCAACTGTCTTCCACGCTTCTGCTTTACTGGTGATGCTCTTGCATCATACTCTCTTAGTTGAAAAATTCATGGACTCCTGTCCATGATCTCCTGCACCGATCTTCCATGCTTCTAGATCTTTGCTTCACCAAACCAACTGGCATCTTATGTTGGTCGTCCTTTCCACTTAACCAAGTATTCAAAATACGTGTTCCTTCTGGTCTTCTTACCAACTCATCGATCTACATTCTTTTCCATTTGCAACGTTTCTACTATAGGCATATGTTTCTTACACTGGATCTTTCTTTGATCTTTCGATCCTTCAGCTTCGTCCTTCCTGTAAGGATACAAATCCGCAATGTTGAATATGGGTGATATACCCACATCTTCTGGCAATTCTAACTCATAATCATTCTTGCCAAATCTCCTCAGAATTTTACATGCCCCTATATGTTTCAATTTCAACTTATTATATGTTCCTCTCAAGAATCTTTCCTTTCTTAGGTGTTCTAGAACTTGATCTCCAACTTCAAATTCAATCTTTCTCCTGTGTTGATCAACTTTGCTCTTGTATTAACTGCTTCTTTTCTTCAACTGTACCTTGATCCGATTGTGATGTTCCTGCATCTCTGCAATGAAATCTTCGTCTCCGACGCTCCTAAACTCGCTCTGCTTCATATCTCTTGTTAATATTATGGTAGATGCGGGAGGTATTTACCCCCACGTGTGAACCTGACGAGAATAGAAGACTCTGGGAAGCAAGATAAACCCTAATGAGTTGTCTAATAACCCTAGAAGCCTTGTCAGCTCAAGAAGATAATTTATATTAGGCTATTAGCCTCTAAGAGAAGAAGTTGGCCAGAATTAATAATAATATAATGAACAGACACATACCTAGAAGGAGAAGTCGGCCCCAACAAACTGGTAGGATTACTATAAATACAGGGTGCCATTTCTCATTTGACAGCATCTCAGAATTGCAGTTTCCCAGTTGGTGCACACTGCAGTTGCAGTCTGGTGCACAGGTTTGGAGGAGGGTTGCAGGTGCAACTGCAGCATCAACTAGTTTCAGTATTGGCTTGGATATCTATTGGCTAGGGTTTGGAACATTTGATCAGTATTTTGTGATGTGCTATGCTTGGGGATTGATGCGCTACTCTTTGTTTGGATATCTAGCCTAGGGTTTTCTTCTGGTAGAATTCTCAGGTCAAGGTTAAGGTGCTCAGAGGGAGGCTTTGGCCTATGGTTGGGTGACGAAGGTATCGTCAATGGTAAAATGAGCACACCATCTTCTACATTCTAATAGGTTATGGGCCCACACCCCTTCAGTCAGCCTAAAACGCTGGAAAGAAACATAGCCTCTATACATTGAGCTCGTTGAGGAACTGCCGCTAGGGTTACTAGCAGGAGCAGCTTCCAAAAGCACTGCAGCTAGGGTTACCAGTAGAAGTAGTTGCAGAAACCCTAAAACATCTTATCGAGGCACCTTAAGTGACGAGATTGACCTAATGTCTGGATAGATCAGTGAGCCCTAGCCCAACACATCTCCTGGTACTCTTAGAAGGCCAAGATGTGAATTTTGGATTTCTGGTCAAATCTAGGGTTTGACCAAGTCAAGCAAGCCATGATGAACTCTATGAAGTCTGAAAAAAAGCTAGATGGAGCCTCTAAATTCAGAGCATGGAAGACAAGGATTGATCTCATCCTTGCTAAGAATAAAGTGTTGGATATTGTGAAAGGAAAGATCATGAAGCCAGAGTTTAAAGAAGGAAAAGAGAAGGAACTGCAAAACATTGCAGCTATGGAGAAGTTCAAAGATGTTGACATCAATACCATGAGTATCATAGTGGATTCCATAAAATACTACATGATACCATACATCTCCCATCTTGACTCATCGAAGAAGATGTATGATGCCCTAACAAATCTCTTCTTAGTTAGAAACATTGGACAAGTTATGAGTCTGAAGAATTAGCTCCGTGACATGAAGATGAATGATGATGACAACATAACATCCTACTTTGTAAGTATATCCCAGCTAAGAGATCAACTACAAGTTATTGAAGAGATCACTTCAGAAAAGGAATTGGTGAACATAGTACTCAATGGTCTTCCCAAGACATGGGATGCATTTTCCGCAAGCATGAATACAAGGAAGGAGTACCTGACATTTGAAGAACTTTGGACTTGCTATGATCAAGAAGAATCAAGGATCAATGCAAAAGATAAACCCCAAAAGAAGTATGATGATCAAGCCTTCACAGCAAGATTCAAGAACTTCAGGAACAAAAGGAATTTTGGCTCAAGGAGGAATCCAAATCAAGAGAAAGACATTTAAGAAATACAATGCTTCAACTATCAGAAGTACGGTCACTATAGGAATCAGTGTCCCGAGCTAAAGAAAAGGAAGAAGAAACAAGAAGCATCGATTGTTGAAGAAAAGGAACCTACTAAGAAGACTAAGAAGGATGGAAGAGACTTCTTCTACTAAAAGGTAACAACACTCTTATTTTTCTTGTACATATCTTTCTTTCATCGTCTCTATACATATCTTGTATATTTGTCTCTTGGAAGATAATGTGTTCCAAGAAGAACTATACCTATGAAAGAACAAACAAGATGAAAAGAGTTATCATTAGACATTACACATGAAAGAATGAAATATATCATGTGAAAGCTATTACAAGA
This sequence comes from Picea engelmannii, assembly GCA_009831015.1. Taxonomy (NCBI): domain Eukaryota; kingdom Viridiplantae; phylum Streptophyta; class Pinopsida; order Pinales; family Pinaceae; genus Picea; species Picea engelmannii. Next base: position 729,335 of record ML776620.1, on the reverse strand, counting down.
TAAGACGAAATCATAATCAATCTTGAAGAGACTTAGAAGTCATACATCAAGAGAAATTGGAGAAAGACTTATGATGACAACTAAGAAAGAAGCGTGGACTCTGTTAGACAGAGAGAGACAATTATATATTGCATAAGACAATAAGAATACAGATGGAAGTATGAACTCTATCAGATGAAGGGAGCCGATTATATGCACTCTTACATGAAGCAAGGATTAGGAGGGAGCTAATCCTATGATCCATTGAAGATGATGAAAGGTATATATCCATGGTAACAGTGATGAAAGAAAACACAGAAGAAGACCTCTTCAAAGAGAAACCTTAAAGTATTCTTGGTTGTCCATCCAAATCCATGAATCAATGATGAAGGTAAGAAGTGGAATCTCTAAGGCATGGAATCTATAAGAAACTCCATGGACCCAAAAGTAAAAGAAAAACATGAAGAGGAACATAAGGATTCCAAGAAAGAAAGAAGAACCAAAACAACCAAGAATCACAAGACTACTAGCCTGATATGAACTCACTAAAAGCAATCAAGCAGAAGAACTGAAAGTCGTGATGAAGAACAGTGTACGGAAGAATTATGAATGAAAGCATTGTGAGATCCAAAACCAGAGGTTCTCTCAAATGGAGGGAGGACACTATGATGATTGATTGTTCCAGTACACCAGACTTATCTCTATATAAGTCATTATATTATCCGCAACATCCATGAGTCAAAATTATACATCAGATGAATGCAAAGAATGTTCTCCAGAAGAAATTGAGTAAAGAGCGTATGCAGAGAAATCTCAAGACTTTGAGGCATACCAGAAAGATACTCCTGTATGCAGATAAGAAGAAGACAACTTGGTGGAGAACCTCCAGTGCACAACAGAAGTGTGGTGAAGATTTCCTATAACATCAAGATGACTACTCAGAAGATCATATCTCATGATGACAGAAGAAGTACCACACGGATATGTTCCAGTTCTCCAACTATGATATACTCTACTGTTCAAATATACATGAATCCTTCACAGTGTTCCGGACTATAGTACAAGTATTACATTATCCATGATAAAGTCCAGAAGGGAGAAAATTATTTCTCCAATACATATCTCCATAGATGAGCAGATAAGCATATATTTTGGTAAAGCCTATATTCAATATGAAAGAACGTGCATACTCAAGCTAGAGCTCATGGAAATAACTCTCTTATATGGAAGGGAAGACTCTCCAAACTAAAAGAAGGTACACAAACATTTGTTTTTGTGATTTAAATAACTCTCCAGTTAGAAGGGATCATTTATCTTTGTAATTAAGAAATAGTCCAGATTGGACAGATTCTTTCTTGTTCGGAAAGTGGATTGAGATTTCTGATAGACATTGACTTCCCATTGTAGTTAACATGGGAGGCAGACTAATTGTTAATGTATCATAGAAAACAACTTCCCATTATGGGGAGTGGTCTAGGACAGTCATTCTTCTTGGCAGTCACTCTGTGTAGTGGTCAAGTAGAATGGTCTGCCTCGCCCGACAGTCATTCTTTCGAAGGTCATAGTTGTGAGCAGTTTCAAAGAATCGTCCATTTTGGAGGTTGATGCAGGGCAGAAATTCCTCGAGGGTTATACATTCTCTCCAAGTTACACTTTAGTGTCGGAGGAATGGCTCAGGGTGGGGAATGGTCCAGAAAATTATTCCTCGAGGGTAGACTCATTCTCTCCAGGTTACACTTTGTTTAGTGTCGAAAGAATGGCCCAGGGTGGGGAGTAGTCTAGGCTCATCAATCAGGGATATTTATTCCTCGAGGGTAGACTCATTCTCTCCAGGTTACACTTTATTTAGTGTCAGAAGAATGGCCCAGGGTGGGGAATAGTACAGGACAATCATTCCTTAGGGCAGACTCATTCCCTCCAGGTTACACTTTGTTTAGTATCAGAGGAATAGCCCAGGGTAAGGAATGGTCCAAACATTTCTCGAGGGCAGATTCATTCTCTCCAGGTTACACTTTGTTTAGTGTCGGAAGAATGGCCCAGGGTGGGAAATGGTCCAGGTTCAGAAATCAGAAACAATCCTTCATCCTTGGTTGAGAAGAATGGGGCAGATAGCCCATTATTGATATTCTATATTGAGGGCAGACATTCTTTTAGACCTCACAGATGTGAGTGAAATATTGGCCCAGATGATTATTATTGATGTTCTATATTGAGGGAAGACATTCTTTCAATATCTCACAGACGTGAGTGAAAGATTGGCCCAGATGATTATTGTTGATATTCTATACTAAGGGCAGACACTCTTTCAGATCTCATAGACGTTAGTGAAAGATTGGCCCAGATAATTCAGTTTTTATCATAACATTGTTTCTATGTAGATGAAGACTACTGTGGTGGAAGACATTCTTTCAGATCTCACAGACGTGAGTGAAAGATTGGCCCAGATGATATTTTTTTTATCATAACATTGTTTCTATGCAGGATGCTCTCAGATGTTTGTTATGAAGACTATATTACAGTAGATGAGGACTACTCTGGTCAATATGTTTCACCGTTCACAACCATACGTTGTTGATCAAGTACTTGTGTGTTACTTGATGTGGTAGTTAACCACTGGATTGTAGTTATGTACTACTATCAATAGACACATGTGTGTTCTATCCTTGTTCTAATTTCCTTGAAGACTATCAACAGTTTATTGGAGACAATGATCATTCAGATGAATGATGAACATAGATTTTCCAGACGGAAAATAGTTCAGAGCTTTTACTCCTCTTGTATCACTCTATGGTGAGAGTGACTTATCCAACATCATATCTAACTACTTAGATGAAGTATGCTTTCGAGAGATGATGCAGCTTATGGTGATGGTGATGCTCATGATCTAGTCATGAAATAGTCTAGATGAATATATTGATGCTACCGGGTAAATGGTGTGTTTTGTGCTCAAGTCCATTACCTGTAAATACCTCTCTATCTAGGAGGGAGTGTTAATATTATGGTAGCTGCGGGAGGTATTTACCCCCACGTGTGAACCAAATGAGAATAGAAGACAACGGGAAGCAAGAGAAACCCTAATGAGTTGGCTAATAACCCTAGAAGCCTTGTCGGCTCAAGAAGATAATTTATATTAGGCTATTAGCCTGCAAGAGAAGAAGTCGGCCAGAATTAATAATAATATACTAAAAAGACACATACCTAGAAGGAGAAGTCAGCCCCAACAAACTGGAAGGATAACTATAAATACAGGGCGCTAGTTCTCATTTGATAACATCTCAGAATTGCAGTTTCCCAGTTGGTGTGCACTGTTGTTGCAGTCTGGTGCGTAGGTTTGGAGGAGGGTTGCAGGTGCAGCTGCAGCAGCAGCTAGTTTCAGTATTGGCTTGGATATCTCTTGGCTAGAGTTTGGAACATCTGATCATTCTTTTGTGATGCGCTATCCTTGGGGATTGATGTGCTACTCTTTGTTTGGCTATCTAGCCTAAGGTTTTATTCTGGAGGAATTCTTAGGTCAAGGTTAAGGTGCTCGGAGGGAGGCTTCAGCCTATGGTTGGGTGACGAAGGTATCGTCAATGGTAAAATGAGCACACCATATTCTATATTGTAACATCTCTCAACTCCAAAACTCCCCTCGGATTCATTCCATATATGATTTCAAATGGAATTTTCCCAGTGCTTATTTTCACTGAGTCATTATATGAAAACTCGGCTTGTGCTAGAATCTGATCCCAATGACTATGGTGTTCAGTTACCAAACTCCTCAACAAATCTCCTAGGCTTCTATTAACCACTTCGGTCTGTCCATCTGTTTGTGGGTGATATGCATAACTAAAAGATAGCTCCATCCCCAACTTTTTCCACAACCTCCTCCAGAAATGACCAACAAATTTGGTATCCCTATCTGAAACTATACTCCTAGGCAATCCATGGAGTCTCACAATCTCCTTGAAAAACAAATTTTCAACATGTGTTGCATCACTGGTCTTTTGACACGGGATAAAGTGTGCCATCTTCGAAAACCTGTCTACCACCAAAAATATGGAATCACTTCCCCTCTGTGTCCTCCACAATCCCAACAAAAAATCCATGCTTATTACATCCCAAGGCCTCTCTTGAATAGGCAATGGCTGATACAATCCAGTGTTATGTTTTTTCCCCTTAGCATACTGACAAACCTTAAAATTGTTCACAAATTTCTTCACCTCTGCTCTCATACCTGGACAATAATATGAACCATTTAATTGGGAAATGTTTTTGTCCTGCCGAAGTGTCCGACTAGACCTCCACTATGCTTTTCCTTCAACAAATTCTCCCTCATGGAGCATATTGGTATGCAGAACTGGCATCCTTTGAACAACAAACCATCCTGAATCAAGTATTCGTCCCACTAGATTTTGTCTTTGAGTACAAGATTCACACATGCTTCATATGCCTCTCCAAAATCTGGATCATTGTGGTACATTTCCTTATGGTGGTGAAACCCTATTGACTTGAAATTCCTGCAGAATTAGAATTCTCCTGCTCAATGCATCAACAACATTGTTATCATTTCCAAAAATATTTTTAATGACAAAAGTGAAATTCTGCATAAACTCTATCCAGTTTCCATGTTTCTGGTTTAACTTTTCCTATTTGGTTATGAATTGCAAAGCATGATTGTCTCTATACAAAACAATTTTCTTTGGTACAAGATAATGCCTCCATTTCTTCAAGGCTTGAATTATGGCATAGAATGCCTTGTCATATGTAGAGTACTTCTTTTTATCTTCATTCAAATTCTCGCTAAAATATGCAACATGTTTGTTGTCCTAGCTTAAGACCGCTTCAATTGCAACTCCACTCGCATCGCATCTTATTTGAAACGTCTTTCTGAAATCTGGAAGAACCAGAATAGGTTGTTCAGTTATCTTCTCCTTCAATATGTTGAAGCTCCTTTCAGCCTCTTCTATCCATTTGAAATATTTGTGTCTTTTCTTTACTGTATCCATCATTTGTGCACTAATCCCACTAAAATTCTTGATGAACTTTCGATAGAAACTTGCTAACCCATGGAAGCTTCTTACCTCAAAGATACTCCTTGGTGACAACCATTCTATGATCTCTTTCACCTTTTTGGGATCCATATTCAACTCATTTAAAGAAATGACAAAACCCAATTATATGAGTTATGTTTTCATGAAAGAAGACTTTTTCAAATTAAGGCAACCTTCTCATCGCCAATGTTAAATTTCTTAAGTGCTCCTCCATAGTGTTTCTAAACACCAGTATATCATCTAGATACACAATCATGAACTTACCAATGAAATATTTTAACATCATTCATCAGTCTCATAAAAGTACTTGGGGTATTTGTTAAGCCAAACAGCATAACAAACCATTCATACAACCCCTCGTTTGTCTTGAATGTTGTTTTCTATTCATCACCTTCTCTCATTCTGATCTGGTGATATCCACTTTTCAAATCTATTTTTGAAAAATAGTTGGCTTCATTGAGGCAATCCATCAAGTCATCCATTCTTGGTAATGGGAATCTGTACCTAATAGTGATCTTTTTTATGGCTCCTGAGTTTGTACACATTATCCATCCTCCATTCTTATTTGGGCTTAATACAGTTGGTACTACACATGGAATCAAGATTTCTCTGACCAATCCTTTGTCCAAAAGATCTTGGACCTATCTTTTCACCTCCTCATTCTTTTAAGGTGTCAACTTGTACGCTTCTTTATTCAACAGACTTGCTCCTGGTACCAATTCAATGTGATGACTGATTCTTCTGATAGGTAGCAATGAGTTTGGCAACTAATCCACTACAATATCAACAAAATTCTCTAACAGTTCTTGAAATTCCTCAGGAAAATATTCCAGTGAAGTAATGGTAAGTATAACCCTCAGCTTCCTCACTACAACAAACTACATATTATGTTCCTTCTTTAATTCCTTTAGGAGTTCCTTCCCACTCATGAGAAGTATGCTCACACTGTCTTCCTCCTTCACTTTATTTTCTTCAATTGGTAGCAACATGTGTGTCCTACCATTCTTCTCTAAGGTATATGTGTTCCTCCTCCCATCATGAATAACTTTCCTGTCATATTGCCAAGGCCTTCCCAACAAAACATGGAAAACATCCATAGGAATCACATCACATATGATCTCATCTCTATATCCTCCTATTTTGAAATTAACCAGCCATTGTTGAGTGATTGTTACCTGATGACCTTTCTGCAACCATGTGACTTTATATGGTGTTGAATGTCCAGTCATCTCCAGCTCTAGCTTCTCCACCATCTCCATGGATACTAAGTTGTCATTTCTCCCACTGTCAATTATCACCTTGCAAACTCTATCCTTCATTTTTCAAGTTGTCTTGAACAAATTGTTCCACTGCGCTAGCTTTTCAGGTTCTAGCTCTTACTTTAAAATAACCTTCTTCATCATCAAGGATATTCCATCCTTTACAACTTCTTCCTCAACATCTCGTTTCTGTGCCTCTGATATGTGAGCTTCACCTTCTTTCTTTCTCTTGGGACAATCCCAAGACATATGTCCTATTTTCACACAAGCATAACACCTTACTTCTCCTCCTCTGCCTCTTCCTCTTCCTCTAGGAAAATAACTTCTACCACCACTTTGCCTTCCTCGGGAACTTCCTCCTCTCTCAGAGTGACTATGTGGCTTCTTCGCCTCATCCTTGGGCTTCTGTGCCTTATCTTGGGAAGATCCTTTGCCTCTATTCAAACTTCGACCTCTATTCTGTTGACTCTTCTTCCTTGCGAACTTATCTTCTACCTTCAATTGCATTTGATATTCATCCTCTACTGTCCCGACCATCTCCATGCTGATCTCATCCTAGATATCATACCTCAATCCATTGATGTATATGGAAACCTTCTCTTTGTCTCTCTCTCTCTCTGTCCAACTCTAATGTTCAACTTATAGAACTCCTCTGTGTACTCCTTCACAGTCAACCCTCTCTATCTCAGGTTTTGTATCCTCCTGAACATACTTATATGGTAATCCTTGGGTATGAATTTCACCTTGATATATTGGCTACCATTCAATCCCAACTCTTGATATTTTGTTTACCTTTGCTCCTCCTATCATCATGTAGTTCATTCCACCACAGTGTTACATGTCCTTTCAACCTAGTGACAACATGTCTTACCTTTTTCTCCTCTTCGACATCCTCATAGTTGAAATACTTGTCCATTGCTCGTATCCAGTCAAGAAATTATTCTGTGTCTAAATTCCCTTCATACATAGGGATGTCAATATTCTCTCTGGCACCCAATTTGACAACCACTTTCAACAGGCGTTCTTCTGTAGCATCCTCAGCTACAGCTTCTTCGACTTCTACTTCTTCCATTCTACCTCACTTATGTCTCCAGCATGAGGTACTCTCCTTTGTGTTGTCTCCATGGCATCTAGCCTCACATGTAGTTCTATAATATACCTTTCCATAGCTCTGTTGGCTACAGGTGGATCAACACGTCTTCTAGGGAGCATTGTGTTAACACTTCTGATACCTCTTGTCAATATCATTTTGCCTCTCTTTCCCTACAGAAGTCAATTATGTACTCGCTCTGATACCACTCATGACACAAAACCCCTTCCCTCCAAAGGGTTGCTTGACCTCCCGGTCTTGGATCATTGAAGTAATGAGTCAGAGCGACTCATTCGGTCCCTACGGGCACCTGAAACTACTCTACCCACACACACAGGTCTCTTCCACAAATGACCACGGCCATGACTATGGGTATATCTCTTCTCTATTTGGACTTTGGGGATATTCTGAATCCTTCTCTCACCTTATGCCAAAGCTCTCTTCTCCGAGGTTCTGAATTTCCGCCATGCGTATCCTCATATTCGTCGGCCCCACTATGGTTCAAACTTCATGAAAATCTAGGACTTCCACCCATAACCTCTGATCTTCCAATTCCCAAACTCCCTAATTCGTTGCCACATACTCCTCTGTGATAAAAAATCAAGATTGAATCACGACTTCAGACTTCGCGACCCTTTTTATGTCAAATTCAAAAATTGTCGAGCTCTGAAATGATGAAACACTCCACATATATCCTCCTCGCAATTTTACCAGATCTGATGGTCTAGAATCATTCGTCTCCCTCTGAGAACGAATCTCATTCACCGAATTTCAATGAAGGCTTCAGGGACTCCCCCCTTGAATATTTTCGTCGCTCTCCCTCCTAAACTTTACTCTTCTAGTTCTTTGAGCACTTCTTTCGACACTTAGTCAAAATTTCGATCTGTGCCTGCCTTGCAACAGATTTTCGTCCACGACTCGGCCTCTCCTTGTGGATTTTTTTTCACTCCTTGTGAATATTCTCTGATTGCTTCTATCTCCCGCAATTGAAATCACACTAATCCTCCTAATATTTCAAGTCTAAGAACTATATCACACACTCCTTGCAGACGTTGATTCATTCCTTGCATACATACGAGTTTCACTATCTCTTCTAAGATTTCGAGTCCAAACAGACTCGGTCATGCACTCCTTGCGGACACTATGCACACCTTGCACTTTCTCAATGAAGAGAAATTATTGAAACTCATCTACTCTTCAGAGTGACTCATACATTCAACAAAGTAAATGTAGTCATGGATACAAGAACATGAATAATAATAGAGTGCTGAAAATAAACAAAAGGGCCTACCATTTACTCATTCAGATAGACGCAAAAACAACACACATTTGGGACAATATATCTCTGTTATATCCATTCAACGGGAACTTGTATACATACATACATTGTTCTTAACTACTCCTTAACCTATACAATATAGATTTAACTGGTTCTCGGTTCTCCTCTATCCGCAAATACAATAAACATCAACAACCTCTACTGGGCAATATTACAAGACTTTATACGAAGGGACTCTCTTGAGTTATTCCCTCCAACTATTCTACGCTATCTTAATGGAATTGAATGTTATCAACTACTTAACACTTATTACAATAAATATCGAGTCAGACAGATAAGAGCACAAGCTCTAAATATATACTACAATCTAATTCATAAAACAAAATACATTCCCCCGTTAATCTTACGTGATGGCTCAACCTCCAATCATTAAAGACATTCATAACTCAAAAAGTATTGTCAGATATTACATTAATACATTTATCTTTTGAAATTCAAAATGTTTCAAAATATGCTCTAGTGCACCTGGCTGTCTTCCACGCTTGTGCTTTGTTGGCGATGCTCCTGCATCACATGGACTAGCAGGAAAAAAAAAGTATGTTGCACTCATCACTATAGAAGCATAGTCTATTGCACCTTGTGATGTTTGTACAAAAGCAGTGTGGCTTTGTAAGTTAGTTTCTAGACTGTCTAATCAGGTGTTGAATTCAACCATGATATATTGTGATGATTAGAGGTATGTGAAGCTTTCAGAGAACCCGATGTTCCATGACAAGTCGAAGCACATTGAGATTAAGAATTATATTCTCCGTGATAAAGTCTAGAGGGGAGAAGTGGTTCTCCAGCATATATCCACAGATGAGCAGATAGCAAATATTTTGGTCAATCCTTTGTCGAAGATGAAATGTTTGCGTACTTAAGGGACAAGTTGGGGCTCATGGAGATGAATTCCTTATTGAAAAAGGAAGTGATTACTCTCAGGTTGGGAGGGAGAACTGATATGTTATTGATTTATGGATAGTCATTTTATAGTTTGGAAAATGGTCCAGGTTGGGTAATTTCTTTCCGTTCTAGAAAGTGGTTCGATATTTCTAACGAACAATCATTTTCTAGTTCATAAAATGGTCCAAATTAGACAATAATTTTTTGTAATGAAAATGGTCTGATAGATTGTTGATGTACCATAGAAATCGATTCCCCTTGTGGCTAGTGTGGGGGAATGGTCTAGGATATTCATTCTTCTTGGAAGTCACTCTGAGTAGTGGTCAAGTAGAATGGTCCGCCTCACCGGGAAGTCATTCTTTCAAAGTTCATAGTTGTGAGTAGTTTCGAAGAATGGTCCATTTTGGAGGTTGGTGCATGACAATCATTTCCATAGGAAATGGTCCAGAAAACCATTCCCTAAGAAAGACTAATTCTCTCCAGGTTGCACTATGATTAGTGCTGAAGGAATGTTCTAGTTATGTGAATGGTCCATGTTTAGAAATTAGGGATATGCATTCCCTAGGGAAGACTCATTCTCTCGAGCTTGAAATGATTAGTGCCAGAGGAATGGCCCAGTTAGGTGAATGGTCCAGGATAAACAATCAAGGACAATCATTCTTCTATGCTTGGGAAGAATAGTCCAGATAGCCCATGGATGATGTTTTTAATTTCCGAGGGAAGATGCTCTTCCATATCTCACAGATGTGAGTGGAGGAATGGCCCAGATGACTCAATTTGTATCATGATATTGTATGCAGGTTGATATTAGATGATATGATTTTTGTGGACATTATATGTATTTGGATAGTAGTTGTATGCTATTGTGGGGGATGTGTTCCACTGTTTGTGACTATGTGTCAATGGTTAGTAGCCATGAGCTACTAGGTGTGGTTGTTTACCACTAGATAATATTTCTGTACTACTATGGATAGACACATTTGTGTTCTATTGGATGACATTGTTCTGATTTCCATGGAGACTACCACTAGTTTTTGTTATGATTTCCAGCTAGATGGATAGTCAGTGTGCTGGTGGATAGACATTCTCTAGGTAGAGAATGGTCGAGACATAACAAATTGTTGGTGGGCAAGAAATCTCTTTGTGGAGAATGGTCCAAGTTGATAGTTTGTCAATGTATCATGGACTGGTATTTTCTATGGCACAAATTGTGGCCCGATTAGGAAAATATTTCAAGACCGATATTTTCTAAGGCATATAGGTAGAGATGGATCTCGATGGTAGATATGACCCAATTAGAAAATAGTCTGAGACTGACATTCCTATAGGAATGGTCTCTATATCCCATGGTGTAGCTTTCATCATCTATTGGGATAGTCATTCTTCTAGGATGTGTGTCCAGATCAAAAGAATGGTCCTTGTATCACTTTGTGGAGTGAGTGACATATTCAACATCATGCTCGATTACTCAGATGGAGTGTGCCTTTGATGGATGATACATTTTATGATATCATATGATACTGATAGTGATGATGTTTCTCGTGAGTGGATCTACGTGATCATAAGATATCCTGTGTGGCTATGTTGATGCTACCAGTTGAATGGTCTATTTGTGCTCAAGACCATTACCTTCAATACCTCCCTATCTTAGAGGGAGTTTTGATATTATGGTAGTTGTGGGAGGTATTAACTTCCATGTGTAATCTTTGAAAATACTAGAATATTATGAGAAGTAAGAGAAACCCTAAAACATTGGATAATAACCCTAGAAAACAAGTTAGCTCAAGAGAATATTTAATATTGAGTTTTTAGCCTCCAAAAAAGAGAAGTCATCCTAGTCAAGTGAGATAGAGTAGTATAAATAGAGGGAGATAGAGATCATTTGAAACTCGCTCACTCACAACTGCATAAGACTAGTGGTGCACAATTTTGGAGAGGGAGTACAACTACTGCAATTGGGATTTTGATTTTTGGTTGGAATTTCTCTTGGTTATGTTTTGGACTTTCTTCTTGATTTATGATTATTATTTCTTCGTGTGCTACCCTTGGAGAAATGTGTGCTAGCCTTGGCTGGCTATTGGTCTTCTACTAGAATTATTTTATCTGTCAAGGTTAAGTTGCTCGGGGGTGGCTTCTGTGCCTATGGTTGGGTGACAATATTGTTATATTGTCTATGGAAAAACAAGCACATCCATTTATTTCTAACACCAATAACTCTGGCATTTTCTATGTTGGAGTATCTAGACCAAGATAATACTTCACCATCTACAAAGGCTATTGTATTTCCTTTGTCTTCTAAGCAAGAGATAGATACAAGATTCTTTTCTAAACAAAGTACATATAAGACATTGCTCAAATGAACATTGTTACCTGATTCCAATTTGATGGAGGTTTGACCAATTACTTTGACTGGATAGGTGTTCTTGTCTCCAAGTTCTACTTTGTAAGATGTCTTCTTTTCATTCAGACTAGAGAGCTTGACCTAGTTTCTTGTCATATGCCTGGAAGCTCCACTGTCAATTATGCACATGTCATCTTAAAGAGTTCTTGTAAGAGTTGAATAGTGTAGATGATCTTCCTTTTCATTCATGATTTATGTTGACTGATATCTCATCAAACTTTGACTTTGACTGGTCAAACATTGAATTTAACCCAAAATTTCAACCTTGACATTTTTTCCTTCTGAGAGTACCAAAAGGTGCGTTGGAATAAGGAGAACTAGGATATCCTTTCCTTGGTAAAAATGTTCCATCATAAGGTGTTGGGAAAAAGGTGTAGGGTTTTTCATCTGCACCTGCTAGAAACCCTAGCAATAGTTCTTTAGTAACTGCACCTGCTAGAAACCCTAGCGACAGTTCTTTAGTAACTGCACCTGCTAGAAACCCTAGCGACAATTCTTGAACAAAATTTATAACATACGACTTATCCTCCTTCCAGTGGTTTAGACTGACTGAAGGAGGTGTGGGTCCATAACCTTTTAGAATATAAGATATGTGCTCATTTTCACCATAGACAATATAGCAATATTACCACCCAACCATAGGCTCAAAGGCCACCCCCAAGCACCTTTAACCTAGATAGATAGAATGATTCTAGAAGCTAACCAAGGTAGAGTACCTCTCTCTCCAAGGCTAGACTACCAAAAAAAATTAGCCAAAGACCAAGAAGAAAGTCCAAACCATAAGCCAAGACAAAGTCACTACTACAATAGTTGTAGTTCTCCACTAGTCATGCACACCTCTAGTCCTTATGCAGTTGTGAGTGAGTGAGTGAAAAATGAGCTCTAGCTCCCTCTATTTATACTACTCCAACTCACCTGACTGGTATGACTTATCTTTCTGGAGATTAATAACTCAATATTAATTAATCTCTTGAGTCGACTTGTCTTCTAGGTTTATTATCCAACATTTTAGGGTTTCTCTTGCTTCCCAGAATATTCTAGTCTCGTCAAGGTAACACGTAGTGGTTAATACCTCCCGCAACTACCATAATATCAACAAAAATCATATGCCTACACCTTACTCACCCATTTTTTTTTCTTTCATTCATATCTCACTGCTCCAACAAATATCTCAAGCAAACGTGTCCAGTCCTAACCACATAACATCCACCTACCAGGTATTGTCTAAACGTGGCCAATGCATGCATAATGACCAACATATCCTTATCAAAAATTAGATAGATTTTCTCATGCTCCCTAAAATTTATAATATTGAAAGCTATCTAGTGTTTGTTATACATCAATATTGTTCCTATCCCCTCATCAAATGTGTCACACTCCAGAATGAAAGGTTGCATGAAATATGGGATTGATAATACTGGGAAAGTGCTCATAAACTTATTCATTTTTTCTAATGATGCCTATGCATCCTATGAACATCAAAACACCCCCAATACTTGTCATCCTAAATATGACCCTGCATTAGCTCATAAGAGAAGGTGTTCTTAGAGTATTCCACCAAAAGAATAGATTTCTAGTCTGTTGAGATCTCTGTCATGGAGAAAACTACTAGTCTCATCAATAAGGCCTCAACAACTATGTTATTCTTCCCCTTTACATACTCAATGTCAAAATCACATTCTTGCACCTTAATCAGACATTTTTTTTTGTCTTTCGTTCATATCTCACTACTCCAAGAAATATCTCAAGTTGTTGTGGCCATTCCTAACCATAAAACATCCACCTACCAAGTACTTTCTGAACTTGGCCAATGCATGCATGATGGCCAACATCTCCTTATCATAAATCAGAGAGAGTTTCTCAGGCTCCCTAAAATTTCTACTCTTGAAATCTATCTGGTGTTTGTTCTACATCAATACTTCTCCTATCCCCTCACCGAATGTGTCACATTCTAGGATGAAAGGCTACATGAAATTTGGGAGTGTCAATACTGGGAAAGTGCTCACAACCTTCTTCATTCTTTTGAATGCTACCTGTGCATCCTTTGACCATTGGAACACCCCCTTCTTCATGAGGTCTGTCAATGACATAGCCAATTCTAAAAATCCTTTCACAAAACATCTATAATAATTGCATATCCCAAAGAATCATTGTAGATTTATGAGTGACCAATCATGTTCCCCAGATAGAGGATTTTTGTCAACCCAACATCAATCATGTTCCCTAGATAGAGGATCTATGTCAACCCAACAAAAATCATGTTCCCTAGATAAAGAATCTCTGTCAACCCAAATTCACACTTTTCCTCCTTGGAAAAAAGTGATTGTTACTCTATAATGGTGAGAATATTTTCCACATGCTTCCGATGTTCCTCCCTCATCCTGTTGTAGATCATAAGATCATCAAAGAACACCAGTAATAAATTCCTCAACTATTTGCTGAAGATATGGTTCATGAATGACTGAAAGGTAGCTGGTGTGTTAGTCAAATTGAAGGGAATGACTAGAAATTCATATTTCCTATAGTGACACCTGAATCTTGTTTTATGGATATCCTCCTCTCTAACCCAAATATGGTGGTATCCTGGTCGTAGATCAAAATTTGAGAAGTACAATTACCCATGCATATTTTTTATCATATCATCAATTCTAGGTATTGGGTATTGTTATTTTATGGTATTTTTGTTTAGTTCATTGCATTCTATGCACATCATCATAGTGTCATCCTTTCTTTTCACCAGTACAACTGGTGAAGCGAAGGGACTAGAGCTAGGCCTGATATGTCCCATCTCCAATAATTCCTTTATGGCGTTCTCTATTTCATCCTTGAATCTCTTCAAATGTCTATATGAGGTGGTGATTATGGACTTCGACCCCTCTTCTAGATCAATGACATGCTCAAATCCTCAGTCAGGTGCTCTCCCTGCTGGAAATGGTTCAAACATTTTTTCATTCTTTCCAAGAAATTCCTGGATATCCGTAGGGTAGTGTTGGTGATCCTATGATGGCTTATCCATGGTGATCAAGCACTCTGCCACAGAAGCCAAATCCATGTTTCTAAAAAGGGCCTTCATTCATTAGTTAGACACGATCCTGAGGGAACCTATCGACATACCTCGTAGGATGACTCATTATCCACCCTTGTCCTAAAATTCCATCCTCATGTCCCGATAGTTCATATGAATATATCCCAATGAGTAAAACCACTAAAATCCTAGCACCACATGAGTATCTGTTAAATCCACGACATAAAAGTCATCGATTAACATATAATTTCCCAATTTGATTTCAAATTCATTGATCCTCTGAGTACATTTCATGTTGTACTCATCTTCTACTACCACATTGAATCCCTCAAAATCCTTCACGTGGATTCATCTCTTGGTGACAAGTGCCCCACCATCAACCAATGTTGTAACCCTCTACCCCTACATAATTCCTTTGACCCTGAAGGTGTAATATTTAGGGACTCCTGAAAGTGTGACAATGGTTACTCTCTTAGGGATATCCTACAATCGCATCTGATCTATAGCATTTGATGTCTCACCACTTTCCTATCCCATGTCCTCACCATCATTGTCATCCTCTTCGTAAAAAAATACCTCAAGATAGTGGAATTTCCATTTACCCATACATTGATGGCCTGGTTACCACAATTCCTTGCAACTATTGAAAAATTTATTCCTACTAAGTTCTATTGTAGTTTCTTCATCCATCCTCTCCTTTCCCATCCATGTTTTCTGAGGAAACTTCATCGCTTGACCCTTCTCTAGAATAAAGTTTTTCACTAGTGCCTTTTTGGATGTTGTGTCTACCATATTCCGAGTCTTCATGATGGCATCTTGTAGTGTTTTTTCTCTAAAGGAATATACCCAACCTCTCAAGGGTTCAAATAATACCTCAATGAATAACATTACTAGACTCTACTCATAAATATCAGTCACCATGACAACCATCCTATGAAACTCAGTGACATATGCCTCTGGTGTTCTTGTTAGCCTCAACTATGCTAAATCCATGAAATTGATATTAGGGTCCTTCTTGTCGAACCTATCCATTAGCATTTGGGTGAAATATGTATATGATGTGATGTTGGAATTCCCAACATTACTAACTCATGGTACTACCACTCATTAGCTTCTCCCTCCAAGTGTGGGGTGGAAAACTTGATTTCCTTTGCCTCCATCATTAGTTTAAGCTAGAGGTAAGTGTCCAACTTGTGCACCCATGCTTTGTCCATCCTCTTATAAGATCTATCAAAAGGTGTGATTGTTCACTTCCATATCTTGCGTAGAATTTAAAAATTCTACTGGCGTTGGACCATACTAGGCTTGTTCCTCATTATGAGGTTGCAATAGTCAGTGTAAGACATGCTTTCCTATGCCTCATCCTCTAGTGCCTGATACTCCCTGAGGTAGGAGTTTACCTTGCTAGTTGGATCATGTTGTTCCTGTGTTCCCATAGGCTTCTCCTTAAGGAATGGTGCTAGTAGTGGTATGGGTACCTTTATTATTCATTCCTCTAGGATGCTTTGTGTTGGAATGTGGGCATTTCTACCCTCAACATCGTTCTCATTGACCCCTCCTTGGTTTTGATTCATGTGGTTGCCGGTAAGTAATTGTGCTAGGAACTATGTAAAATGTCGCTACTCTATGGCCATATATTTTTGTCCCTCGACTATGGACTCCAATAGTTGTAGGGTCTTGTATTCACCATGGTCCCCCATGCCTCCTTCTGGCTATGACTCTGTTTGGTTTGTTTCTTTTTTTCTCTTTCCGATGACTCTCAGAAAGGATGATCCTTCACATCCCTTCCTCCTAGGAAATAATGTAATCACAGGCTGGCAGAATAACCATCTCTGATACCACCGTAATGTCCCCTAATTATAGAAGGCTATGATAATTTGTTTTAAGATAAATTTTTAATCAAATACTTTGGAAACAATTCTTTGATGCTAGTTGGTCACTTATGACAAACAATTTTCATGTAAACTTATATGAAACATATTATCCAAGCACATTTCAAGTACAAAAAATGGAAGAGATGATCACGCCATTTTATTAGGGATGAAATCTTCAAATAACACAAAAATACAAATTTCTATTGGCTATAACAACATCTACACAAAACACTACCCACATAGATACCTATTGGATGTGATAACAGTTGCACAATAACACACACAAATCAAACAAAACCAAAAATTTCGCCATGATCCTCTTGAATCCACTGTAGCAGATCCACTCATGTACCCCTCGTTGTCATGCTCTAATCGACCGCTACAAACCCCTGATCATAGAGGTCCTCATGGGACAACTTTAATATGTTTATCGGGGCCTCATGGGATGCCCCATACATAACTCGTGGGGATTCCCTAAAAACTGATTTCTCTAAAACCCTCCAGAAAATTGCAAATGTATGAGCTTGACCTCATCCAAAAAGCTTCGTAAACCTCCTATGTACCTCAATATCTCCTCAACTTAAAGAATGTTGGAAGGTTTACAGTTGGGAGTAAGCTTTTCATTGATGGAAAGAACAACGATGGCAAAGATCAGCGATGGAAAAGATCAGTGATGACAAAGATCAATGATGACAAAGAATAGTGATGGCAAGAACAACGAAATCATGAAGTGACGAAATCGCAAGGTGGATGAAATAGCGAAGTGGCAAAATCGCGAAGTTGAATGAAATCGTGAAGCAGCAAAATCGCGAAGTGGCGAAATCGCGAGAATATCTGGGCTGTAGAATCTGGGGTATCTACGAAGACCCAATAATCATTAGATATGGTGAAGCTGCAACGAAGATAAGTCCAAGAGTCATCCAACTCCCAAAAACTATGAAGGAATCCTGGCCATCCATCGGGGACAGTCGTAGACCGTTGATCCATAGGACATGTGGTGAAAGATCATCATGTTGTTGAACGAAAAGTCAAAGGAATGGGGTTCCCTAACCTCTCGATTTCGCGATATGCGAAATTGCGAAAAAATCTCAGTCGTTAGATCAAGGTTTTTTCTGGACCATTGATCTGAGCTCCATCTCAGAGCTTCGCGACTCGCGACTTGAAGAGGCAATAAATATGACCATTGAAATCGTGATATGCGAAATTGCGATTTAATCGCAACCATAGATTCATCGAGATCGTGGATCATTGATCTAAGCTTCATTTTGGAGTTTCTCCTATCGCAACTTGGAGTGACAAGGATCTCCATCGAAGGAATCATGAGATTCAAATTCACAATGAGATCTAGACTGTAGATTCATCGAGATCATGGATCGTTGATCTCAGCTCCATCTCGGGGTTTTGGGGATCGCAACTTGGAGGGTCGAGATGCCTCATCTCCAGACTCACGAAATGTGAATTCACGAAAAGAACTTTTTTCATAAGTGCTTGGTCATAGCCGTGGTCATATAAAGGAAGGAGCCAACGTAGAAAAACTCTGTTTCATAGTTTCAAAACTCGTGACATGGAGACTCAAGATGTCTCATCGCAGAATCTTTGAATTGCAAAAGTGAAAAATGGGTAAATAACACAAGAAACCATTAGAGTAAATCCAACGATGCAGGTGAATCTGAGCATAATTGAAGGGCTACTGTTTCACATCACAGTGTAACTGTCAGAAACCACTGATGGTTTCTGCCAGAGGAGTCAAAGACACTTCGGGGAGATTGACAGAGGAGATGAAGAGTCTCTGGGAATATTCAAGAGGGATGAAGATGCTCGTGGAGGTGATTGATAGCTTGATGAGCATTGAAGCTTGTAACTGGAACAGAGAAGGTGAGCTCGACTGTCATAGAGAAGACGAAGAGTCTCAACTTCCAGAGAGGTTGAGGAATCTCAGCATAACATACAGTGATGCTGAACGAGTTGAAAAATGGCCAGAGAAGTTGAAGAGTCACGATGATGATTAGACAGAGCACTCGAGTTGTGGAGGATATCGACACGATGTGAGTATGCAGAGACATTGCGTGAATTGCATGCATAAGGTGCACAAAAACTATAAATACACAGTATAGAGAAGAGATGGGGTTGTTGTTGTTGCTGAGATTGTTGTGGATGTTGTTGAAGGTGATTCATGCATGAAGAAGGATCAGAGTGCAGCAACTGAAAAGAATAGAAGAAGAATTGTGCAGCGAATGGACATGGCGCACAGAGAATAAAAGAAGAAGAGTAAAATGGGCAGCGAATGCATGCTGGAAGACAACGAGGAAGTCTAAGCAGCAAAATATTGTAGAACAGTGATCAGAATGGTAAGTTGTTATTGAACACTATATCACTGTAATAGGTTTCAGTATTTCATATTCATAATCCAGGGAGGTTGGGAGGTGCTAGGGAAGACTGGTGTCCTCATAGGTTCAAGTGGGGGCTTGAACACAGGGAGTTGGTGCTTCCTTCTAGTTGGTGCTTCCTTCTAGTTGGTGCTAGAGAAACCAGGGAGTTGGTGCTTCCTTCTAGTGGGTGCTAGAGAAAAACAGAGAGTTGGTACTCTTAGCAAGTTTCATCTTGCAAAACAGAGGTTGTAGCCTCACAGTGAGTTGGTGCTCAAATGTATGATAATGTAAAGAATGTAAATAATACTTATCATATAAAGAAGAAGAGGTTTTTACCCTGTATCGGTTTCCTTGGGAAATATCTGTCTCTTTGTTTCTCACATATGTGACTGATGTTAAATGTGCCATTGTTCATTTCCCTACATTATTGTGATCATCATTGAGTGCCTTGTAAATATTTTAAAATAAGTATAATTGTTTAAGCACGGTGACAACTGTTTCACCCCCCCTCTTAGTTTTCCAACAATTGGTATCAGAGCCAACCCATTTTATCTATGGGTAGATCCTAGATATTAAACATGTCAAGCCATGAAGGAAATTCAACCAATAAGGCCCCTCTGTTCAATGGAAAAAACTTTTCCTTCTAGAAAGTTTGAATGAGAACCTACATAATGTCATTAGGTGCAGATGTCTAGGATGTGGTAGATATTGGTTATGTAAAGCTAGTTGTGCTAGCTAATAAGGATGACAAACTAGAATTTAGCTTCAATGCTACGGCTATGAATGCTATCTTGAGTGGGCTTGCAGAAGAAAAATTCGTAAAAGTTATGCACCTAGGAACTGCCAAAAAAATGTGGGATAAACTCATTAGCAACTATGAGGGTAATGAGAAAGTAAAGGATGCAAAGCTTCAAACCTACAGAATACAGTTTGAACAACTGAAGATGAAGGAAGATGAAATTGTTGGAAAACACTTTCTAAGAGTAGAAGAAATGGTAAATGAAATGAAGGCACTTGGTGAAACAATTGATGAACCTTCTCTAGTTCAGAAAATATTGAGATCTCTCCCAGATAGGTTCAACCCGAAGGTCTCTGCTATAGAAGAACTTAATGATATAAAAACCTTGGGGTTTGATCAACTGCTATGAACATTGATTGCATATGAAATGAGAGTAGTTAAAGATAAACCTACCTCCAGAGAAGCATCATTTAAAGAAAACAAGAATGAGGATTCTGAGCCCGATGAAATTGAAGAAAAAATTGTGAAGAGACTGAAGAAGGGATCAGGCAAATACAAAGGTAAATTTCCTTTCAAATGTTTCAACTGTGGTAGGATAGGTCATTTTTCAAATAAATGTCCGCACAAAGGAAAGGATCAGACATGTGATTATGAGGAGAAGTACAAACACATAAATTTCTTTAAAGAGAGAAACTTTAAGAAGAAAAGTCTGTGCGTAAAAAATGATGATGATCCTTCAGATGATGAATAAAATGAATCCTCTATTGAAGATAAACTAAATGAATTCATACTTATGGCCAAATAGGATTATGATAATAAAAGAATAGGAAGTGATGAAGAAGAAGCTGTGGTTGACATGGAAGGAGAACTGATAAGTGCACTGGAAGAGATTGACAGACTAAGAATCAAGAACATAAAGCAAAGACAATTTTTGATATAGTTCGAGAAAGACAGTAAGGAACCTGGTGAAGACCTTGTCCTACTAAAAGTAGAATTGGAAGAGGCAAAGAAAATCAAAGAGATTCTGAAACAACAACTATCAGAAAAGAAGGCAAGATGTGAAGCATTAGAACAAGAAGTAGTGAAAATGAGGAAAGAAATGGAAAAGTTTCAAGCCTTGTATAATCAAAATCTGTCAAGTATCAAAGCCTCAGAAGGATTGTCCACCATTCTGAATTAGCAAAGGAATCCAAAGCTGAAAAATGGCTTGGGTTATGAAGAGGGATCAAGCAGTGGTAAGCCAAGAAATGAAGAATCCATCAAGTTTGTCAAAAGTACAACTAATGACAATAACAATCCTATAGAAACAAAGGAAGACAATCCGTCGCCCAGGTCAAGTAAGGAAAAAGATGCCAAATCTGAATCTGTAAAACAAATAAGTAATGTGCTCATTGTTGAACGACGTCATCAGTCTGGAAGAAATCAATTTGCTCAAAGAAGACAACCATTTTCCAGGTACAAAGAATTCTTCTATGGCTATTGTTTCTACTGTGCTGACTTTGGTCACAAAGTTGTAAATTTTTCTTTAAGACTTAGACATGAGCAATTAATATTTCAAAGGAATAAATACTTTCCACAACAAAGAATGATGCAACCAAGTAACAAACCTTCATTGATTGCCAACTACCAAATTAAGTCCAGGGACATGCAACTAAAGAGGTCAAGAAATAAGCAACAGTCAATGAGTAGACAACGCTCAACCAATAAGTTTGATCTATTGAACAATGAGTTTGAATGCTACATCTACCATAACTATGGACACAAATCTATTGACTGTCGTTTAAGGGAATATGAACCAGATTCGAAATCTCCTGCTGAAAATGTCAAGTTTTGGAAGAAGAAGGAAAGTGACAAGTGTGGATTAGTGTTGTCCGCTCAAAGAAAAACGAACCCTTGGTATATAGAGAGTGGATGCTCCAAACACATGATGGGAGACAAAGCCAAGTTTCTATCTCTAAGTGAAAGAAAATTATGAAACGTAACCTTTGGAAATGATGCTCTAGGGAAAATAAAGGGCAAAGGGATGGCGAGCTTAAGTAATGGAAAAGGAAAAGCCCAAGATGTTTTACTTGTGGATGGGCTAAAACATAATCTACTCAGTGTAAGTCAAATGTGTGACAGAGGATGCAAAGTGTTGTTCACGTCCAAGGATTGCAAGATAAAGTCTATAAACTCAGGAAAAGTGGTGGCCAAAGGCATAAGGACATAAAATAATGTATATGTGCTGAAAGAAAATAGAGAAGAATGTCATCTAAGAAAACATGATGAAAGCTAGTTATGGCATAGGAGACTGGGACATCTAAAATTTGACCACTTAATCAAACTCAAAAACCTCGAGGCAGTAAAATATCTTCCGAGAATATCAAATCCCCAAGATTCAATGTGTAAACCCTGTCAAGTAGGGAAGAAAAACATGACACAGTTTAAGTCCAAGAGCTTTACTTCAACAGAGAAACCACTCCAACTAGTTCATATGGATTTATGTGGACCATCAAGACAAGAAGGCACAAGGAAAGAAAACTACTTCATGTTGATTATCGATGATTACTCTAGACTTACTTGGGTTGCCTTTCTCAAAGAAAAAGATGAAGCATTTGAGAAGTTTAAAATATTTAAGGCTTTAACAGAGACTCAAACAGGAAAGAGGTTAAAGGCAGTAAGATCAGATCGGGGAGGAGATTTTATGTCAAGAGACTTCAAGGAATTCTGCGATGAACATGGGATCAAGAGAGAATACACAATCCTAAGAACTCCCCAACAAAATGGAGTTGTTGAGAGGAAAAACATAATAGTGCAAGAAATGGTCAGGTCAATGATGAATGAGAAGAACATTGGTCAAACCTACTGGGTAGAAGAAATAGACACAGTAGTCCATGTGCTTAAAAAATCCCACCTCAGACCACAAAGTGACAAGACACCTTATGAATTATGGTTTGGAAGACCTGCCTCAATCAAACACTTCAGAGTCTTTGGGAGTAAATTCTACATAAAGAATAATGATGAGAACCTAGGCAAATATGATGATAGGGTTGATGAAGGTATCTTCTTAGGGTATGATACAAATAGTAAAGGATATAGATGCTATAATAAGACGCTGCATAAAATGGTTGACTGTGTTGATGTTAAAAATGATGAAGGAATCCCAGCAAGAGAGGTATACAGTAATGAGTCTTCTACAGAATACACAACTAAAGCTAAAGATGAACAGGTCCAAGAATCAGAAAATGAAGACTTTGAATCAGATGAAGACTTAGACACTCATACAGACTCAAATCAGTTGTCAAATACAAATTCCTCCTCCATAATCATTCAAAAGAATCATCTTGCAAGTCAGATAATTGGAGAAAAAGACAAAGGTGTACAAACCAGGAGAAAGTGTTGAAGGAAAATCTCCCTGCGGACAGGTAGAACTCCTCAAAGAGCTAGACTCTTAACTCTAAGATAGAAAGTGATTATCATGGTCATTGACTTCCTTTTATATCTAGGTGGACTAGTGTGTGAGGAGGAAGGAGTAAAGAAGTACCTTTTACCGGTGTTTGTCCCTGCATGCTCCAAATTGAGCTCCAATCTTTCGCTCTTCGATAAGCCCTGTAGACAAACAAAGTACGACCACTTCCTACTCTATCAAGATTAGTCCAAAATAGGTCTATCTACTAAAGAGACAAATTCATGTGAGATTGAACACGAATTAGAAAGAAATAGGCCAAGCAAATTATATTAATGAGGACAAAACATCTCTTACAACCATACATGGGTTGCAGTAGTTTCGTCAAGTCCTCCTTGTCTACCCCTTGCTCAAAAGATCCATGATCTGAATGATGATAGATTCACCAATTTCTCCCTATGAGATCATAGGTCTCTTGCCTCCAAACTATATCTATTGCAACACCACTTATAAGATCATAAGTTTGGTGTGATTCTCTCTTTTCAGTCCTCTTTCACCATTAAAAATCTTGCTTATATAGCCTTGGAGAGGCTTTAACCACTCGAGATATCCTTGGGGAAGTTGAGGATTTGCCTCATTTAGTTGAGGATCTTCCCTAAGATCATGGCTAGTCTAGGGATTCGAATCCAACTACCTTCCAAGAATGAAAGGATCCTTCCCCCATTCATCTCAACAACTTAACTACTACCTAGAATAGGTAGCACTCCCTCAAAATGGCACTCAGAGCGCTATAACGCTCCCTAGTAGTTTATAGGGGAGTGCCATCACTCCTGAGGATAGGAGCGCTCCTGAAAAAGGGTTGAAGCAACGTTATAACGCTCCGTAATGGATTATGGGGGGGCGCCAACACTCCTGAGATAGTTATAAGGGAGCGCTCCCCTCCAAAAAATTACATTTTTTAGTGTTTTCAGATGGAAAAAGGTTCATAATCCCAGTTAACCTTTCCTCCTCTTCTAAATCAAGTGTTTGACATGTGCCAAGTATCCTCCTGATGTCGTTTATAGGCACGACATAGGCATTATGGCAGTATGCTTCCTTGACACTTGCGACACTTGCGACCTTTGTAATGACAACACTTGCGACACTATCAAAGTGAGTATTTTTTATGTGTAACAGATTGCCCCCCAAAGTATGAAGTTAGAAGACAAGAATTGATAACTAAAATGCTTTGTAGAATTTCAAGCAAGGGTATAGACGCAGAGAACCTGACAGAAGCTACACACAAACATCCAACAAATATTATGACATGTTTTAAACCCAAGGCAAGCATACCTATGCTTGGGTGATAACGACTTGCAAGGTATGGCTGCCATAAAATACACTACGGATCCATAATTGTATTGATAAAAAGGTATAGCCACTGAAAATACACTGTGGATCTATACTCCCATGACCTGAACTGATCGTAGGCATGAAGAATACATAGTGGATCTACGAGATGACAAGACATAGCCACGACCAATACAAAGTGGATCTATGTAATAGTATATGTGTCATTGTTCAAGAGAAACTCCATCGCAACCTAGGCAAAGTACATATCAAAGTGATCACTCAACCTAGGGTCTTCTTATCGATCCCAATGTAGTACGAATCTAACCATGTGAATAGATGTTCTGATGTCGAACATGGCAGAAACCACTTGATTACTGGTCAATGATGTAAAGCGTTAACAAGTGCGAGGGAGATCACCATTAATGTCAATGATTCCTAAGGTACTCTAGTACATTCCAACGAATGTGAATGGATGAGTTGAAGTCGAACATCCATGGAATCATCTGATCAGAGGTCAATGATGTAAACCCACTGTCGAATGTAAGGAAGCTTGCCATTGAGGCATGCAGGTCCCAAATTACTAATTGGTTTCTAAGTCTAGTCCCTGGATAATGTGTTGAAGTCGACATGAATAGACTCATCGAAGGAGGGCCTTTATGTATCCCCCATCAATGACACAAAACAGACACAGAGATATAATTGGTAGATCAAATGAACATGGAATGACACGGGTATTGAGACAAGATATTTGTGGTGGCTGACTCTCGAGGTGGATACTTCCCTTGAACACTGAGGCACGATAACAGAAACATGACATGGACCAAAACTTGATGATTCAGTGGATGCTGTGACTTACGTCGGGTGACCCAGAGGAGTGAAAGAAACTCAAAGGATTGGCTCAGTGCATAGGTTCAGCAGATTATAATGCGTGCAAAAGACAAAGTGTCGTGTTCAAGGGAGACTCTAAGAATTACTTGGTAATGTTCTCAAAAGACTGTTTGGCTTGCTTCTTTCAATTTTTTCACCCATCCAGATAGACGATTACCTCTTTTTAATTTAACGAGCTTGAAGAGGATAACACATGCTTGATAAAACTCACCTTCGGTAAGTTCCTCTTCCTTTGTTTAACGAACTGGAAGAAGTAAGGGTTCGGTCCCATATGGGCCTGTCGATGCTTTATTTAGCGAGTCCAAAGACACAAAACTCGAAGGTTTTTCATGATTATAGAGTCTTGGAAAAACACTTAAAAGAGAACTCTCTCAGTTCCTTTTTTGTAAAGTAGTCTAACGAGACCGAAAAAGAGATAAACTATCGCTCAACACACATTTTCTTCAAATACTTTAACGAGCGTGAAGAGAAGAAGGTGCTCGAAAATCTTTTCATCTTTAGAGAGTCTGAAAAGAACTTAAAGATGACTCCAATGTTGTCCTTTTTCGTAATGTTAGTCTCGCGAGGCTGAAAAAGAGATAAATTATCACTCGAAAGACACCCTTTCAAACTGTTTAACGAGTGGGAAAGAAAGCAAGATCACTCGGAAATATTTTCATGTTTAGAGAGTCTGAAAAGAGCTTAAAGGAGACTCCAGGAGGTTCCTTTTTTGTGTGTCCATACAGGTCTGAAAAAGAGATAAAAGTCTACCCAGATGCATTCTCATGTATTTATGAGCACGAGAAAGAACAAAGACTAAGCTCGGTATGCCCCCATCTTGAAAGCTAGTGGCTTAAATCTAGAAAGATCATCAGAGGCTGGAGATATGCCCTCCAAGCTTCAATTCATTCACCGTCTCTAAGGTTGTCACCAATTGCTCTAGTAGATGAGAAAAAGGAGAAGGGTGGATGAAAAGAAGCTTCAAGAGAGTCGATTGTTTCATTTTTTAATGATCTTGACACAGGAAAAGAACTATGCTCAGGGCATCTGCTTCATTTTTTAACGAGCTTGCCACAGAGAAGAGAAACTATGCTCGTGACTGCTTCTTGATCATGGCTTCCAAGAGGATAATGCTCTGGAAGGGTACCATGTCAATGGATAAAACATGGTCATGGCCTCCAGGAGATCTTCATTGGATGGAAGATAATCACTCGAGAAGGAACACACGTCGAGGGTCGCGATAGGAGTAAGGAGATCAGGCTCCAGTAATCCTACCGAAGAAATCACCATGTCCACTACTGGATCCAAATTGTCGGAAGTTGAAATCCTGGAAGATGATGAAAAATCAACACCAGGAGGGGAGATAGACGGTATATCTGCCCGATTTTCTTCACAAGGGGGGAGAAAAGAGGATTGGTGATAGTTATTATCCCAAGGTAACTTGTCAATGTGAAACATTTCCGAAATAGATTCATCGAAAGGAAAAGTTGGGGAAATGTAGTCGATCGCAGATGACAAGGAATTCAACCGTGATTGCATCAAGGAACTGTCAAGTGCCAACAGATGTTGGGAATTCGATGAGGGAGAAGTGGATTGGGTAGAAACGTATGATGTTTTGGCTAGACTAAGTGGCACGGTGTCACGTAGTGCATCGAATTCCAATGAACGAGGTACAATCCAAGGGTCAAATGATTCCAAATATTGATAAGCCACGGTAGAAATCATATAGATGGTGGCAATATGATGTGTAGTTGGTGGAAGTGGTGTAGGGAAGGTACCCATGAGGCTAGAATATTTCAGTAAGCCAACACCAATGCTTTCATACGTGATCTTGTGGTCTCCCAAGAAAGGAATATTGTTGGTAGTGGGAACACGAGCATCGATTGTGCAGAAATCCAACTGATCAACAGTGACATTTTTACCCTGGTGAGGAAATTGTACACATCGAAAGACCGGCGAGGCAATGAAAGTCATAGCATAAAACTAACTTTTTCCAAGTAACAAATTGTAATCGAGGGGAGCATCGACCACCTTGACATCAATAGTAACGGTTTTTCCACCCAATTGGATGGGCAGGGATTGTAAAATCCCACGGGGATGAAAACCTCGCCCATCGAAGGCGCGTAACATCATTGGGGATTTGTTGAGTGCCAGTGATTTTAAACCTTTCCAACATGCTAAATACATGACACAAGTTGAGGCTCCCTCATGCAGAATAGTTCGATGGAGTTGTTGATTGTGATCAACAACATCAACTTGGAAATCAAGTTGGTGGGAGAGTCGAGACACATAATTATCCAGGTTAAACATGATCTGATTGGATGACTCAAGATCAATAGCACCAAGAGTGGTCAAGAGCATTCTACGTTGACTGGGGAAGTGCTTTATAACTTCTAACGCAGACATAGCACACGGTGCTTGAGCCAAATCTTCAACAATGTTGTAGTTTTGGGTGGCACGTGAACTAGGATTAAAGGTGGCTTTGTGGATAGTGCTCTTAGGAGGGCACAAGATAGATTCGAACATGGGTTTCTCAATTTGAAGTGGTCCAGACGGAGGATTAACTGATGGAAGACTAACAGAGGATGATGATGGATCCGATAAAGTGCTAACACCATTAGTGTCTTTTCCTTTCTCAGGGTTACCTGGTGTGTCATAGGTCTTAGAGAGAGTGGTCAAATTGATCCCATTAAACATATAAATATGTGCACTCGATTAGGCTTCATCATTAGGATCACTAGAACTGCCCCCAGGAGAGGGGGTTTGAGCAACCAGGGATTGCTGCTGTGGAAAAGGTTGAGTAAGCACAACGGGTTATGAGTTCCCTTGGAAAATTTTGGCCACTTCATTGTGAAGTGGACAATCTCGAGTGTAGTGATCGTCACCACAAATGATACACAGTAATTTTAATTTCCGTTGTGGTTTCTTTTCGGTAGTAGGTGTTTGATTTTTGGGTTGTTCATTATTATTTTCTGATTTATTCTTTGTCTTCTTCTTACCTCCGGATTGTTGTGAAGTGGCAGATTGAACTGCATTCACCTCAAAGATCTGAGTTTGGGAGGAGGAAGAGGAGGGTGTAGTCGATTTGGAAAGAGATTGAATTTTGACGGAACTGATAACACCATCCACATGAGATGAGGATGATGGCTTAGAAGGATCGATATTAGCACGAGAACCATTCAAAAGAAAATCATACAAAGTACCAGACTGGGAATAAACCAAATCCAAGTACTGAGCCCGAGCGATAGCTTGTTCCTCTGTGACCACACCACCCATAGCGACATCGCGAGCGATCGGGGGTAACAGTGATTTAGTAAACCATTCTGCCAAGAGCATGTCAGGAATGACTTCCTTGATCATCCTTCGTCGTTGCCTCCACTCATGAATATGGTCAGAGATATGCACAGAGTTAGTTTGACGAAGGGAGGTCAAGGGTTCAGTACCTGTCTCGTAGCGAATAGGCAGTTGAAAGTGTGTGAGGAAAGACATGGCAAGGGGATTGAAATCATGAAAAGAAGCACGTCGTAGTTCAATATACCACTTTGTTGTCGAACCAGTAAGTGTTCACTGGAAAAGACGCAAACGTATAGAATCATCCATGAGGGAGTTTGATGAACACCACAAATGGAAAGTCATCACATGGTTTTTCGGATCTTTGCCAGGGTTTTCATCAAATTTAGAAATATCAGAAGGAAGTTTAGCTGGAATGACTGGCCAAACCGGTGAATGAGAGATAGGATCATTAGTTAACCGATACAAGTCTGGGAGATCCAGAGTCGCAAGGAAAGGTAGTTGTCGGTTAATGTGTGAATGATACTAGTATGGCATAGGAACACCAGTAGGAGCATAGATTGGGTTAGGTGGATAGTTGTAACCAGTAGATCCTCCTACATACGGTTGTTGTTGGCCAGGATAAGTAGGATTCGATGGTGTATGAGAAACATGGTCATAACATGTTGGGTTCTGAACATTATAGGCCGGGTGATTTATTTTCTCGTGAGGAGGATAAACATTTTGGCCTTGAGAATGGTAAGGAGTAGATCCCGGAGGTGGATACACCTGAGGCCCATAAGGATGATAATACTGTGGTCCCGGAGAACTCCAGGTGGTGTTTTGGATACCGCCCAGATAAGATTGCCCATAAGACGTTCCATAAGGGACAGGATTGGATACTCCTCATAGTGGGTTATTATACAAGTTCCCCCCAACGTGGGGTTGGGTAAAAGTGCCTCCTGAAGATATTCCCTAGGATTGTGAAGGGTTTCCAGCAAACTAGGGTTGCCCCCCTGCCAGTGGTGGATTTATGACTGGGGTTTGACTGGAAAATGGAGGTTTCCCTCCAGGAGGAGCTTGAACAAGAGGTTGTCCCTCCAGGGGTAGGCCTGCCATGGAAAGGTGGTCCTCCAGGAGGGAAAGGTATGTTGGATGGTGGTTTCCCTCCAGCCGATTGTGTTTGGCCAACAAGGGTCTGTGTTCTCGGGTGAGAAGATGCCTCAGCAGGATCATGTGGAACATGTAGAGCTGTAGAGTAAAATCTTGTAGAAACAGGGGTAGAAATTGAAGTGCTTTGGGGTTGAGTAGGGGTGATGAGTCTAGCATTAGGATGGAATTGTGTTGGTGTAGCAGTAGGGTGAGTAACCTGATCGACTGGGTGATTCATGGTTTGACCGGATGGTCCTGTTTCACTAGGAGGGCTATGGGGATGAAAGGGTTGTTGAATAAATTTGAAATGTTCATAGAGATCGCGTCCCGATGAAGTCCTCCATACAGAACGAGCAGGTGTCGGATTGGTTTCTACTGTGGTGCTAGGACGAACATGAGTCCTATACTCATCACCAAAGATTGGTTTCGTGGATCCCATATATGTTTCGGTAAAGATCCTCTCCGGTAATCATGGGACTTCTTCGTTTATGACGTTCCCAAGGGAGTCTAAATGAACCAAAAGTGGTTCGAGAGGAGTTACCGACACAGGTGTGGTGGGATTTTCAACTGTGACCAAAGCATCATCTAAGTTATCTAACGGAGGAGCAATAGCACTTCCAGCGTCAGATTGATTTTCTACCTCTCTACGTTAGTTGTCTTCTGGAGGGTTAGGAGGTAAGGGTTGATAGCCTTCCGGAGGCAGCCCTTGCATCCTACGTGATCGACAAAGACCTTTATCGTCTACGGGATCAATTGTGGAGGATAATAGAACACACTAAAAATCTAGGGCCAACTAAGAAAAAGAAACAACATATGCTAATGAAATCTAGGAATCAACCAAGCAGAAAAAACTTCTCTCGATGACCGTACTAGTTGTTGATGAAATCCAACGTCATGTGATCAAGTCGAGAAGGGGTTGGGATATGGTGGAATAGTTACAATGGCGACCTGCTTAACAGACTTACGCCTTGGTGCAAGATTCCATGCAGTAATTGTGGATTTACCCCCCAAGGAGCCCAAGTGAGTTTGACCAATGTCTATTCCAGGTACAGTGAGACTTCCCTTCACCGTCACCTTGTGCAAGTACCTAAAGATTATGGCAACTAAAGATACCAATTCGCAGTGAGTCCCTGGGTGGGTACAGTCGACAGTCCGATCTGAAACGTATGGGCAGGATAACTAGTCTGAAATCAACCCGAAAGGATCCCACACATAATCGTGGGTATACCTCCCAGTGACCCCTAATATACGATCTGACCACTACAAACAGTTGAACCACAGAGGGATAATCTCCATAATTCGCCCGAATGTGACCTCGTGCGTAACTCCTGTGTGAGAGGGGGATCCCAGAAAACCAATACGACAATTGGATTTGGATCTCCCTAGCTCATGATGCTAATGTTTTTTTTGAAAACTTTGGAGATTTGTACTCACAACCTAATCCAAAGTGCTAACCCTAGTCTATTGTTGGTGGAAGATCCTAAAAACAAAAATGTTCTAGATAGTTTTTAATTAGCATTCGTTTTAGAGTTGTTCTTTACTCAAAGGGTGCATGAAAGTGAAACTAATGGAATGATGACTCAATGCCCAAAAAGATGCATAGAATATGATAAGCAATCACTTCTTTTCAATGAACACCTATTTAAGGGAAAGAGAAGGAGTCGTTTTCACTTTCAAACACTAATATGAAAAGTCCTCTATCAATTGGTTCTCAATCAAATCCAATGCAATGCTAAAACATTTTCAAAAAATGGGTTCTAATATGAAAATCAAGCACTAAAATATATCATTTTCATTTGTATGTGAATGATAACTAATCGAATGTAGAAACTTCTCCTATCAACTACCTTTTCAGATCAAGGAGATTCAGACAAATATGATCAGATTTTGCACACACAACACACACCCTCTTGCTGTGATGAAACAAGAAGCAAACAGAGAACAAAAATAACAAAGTGAAATCAAACAATTCACTCAAAAATGAGGTGTTCGAAGAACAATGACCTCAAAAAAAAACAAGTGATAAGAGTCACAAACTTCAGATGTCCCTCACTGGAGTTCTCGCTCAGTCGGATAGGAGAGGAAAAAAACAGCGGATCGATTTCAAGATCTCAACAACAAAAACTCCAAAATAATAAATAAGGGCATAAAATATGAACAATAAGGTGTTTTCTTCTCAGGAGGAAGCATGTCAAAGGTCAAAGGAAGAATCATTGAGTCACAAAGCAGCTCAACAAGTGAAGAAACAGGGTCTGGACCTCCAAAAAATGTAATTTTTTAAGAAATTTTGTGCAAAAAGGGGTTAGCGCTCTGGTGTAAGGGACACCAGGGCATTATAACACTCTTTCCAACACCTTCAGAGAGTGTTGGCACTCTTCTAACATGGGGAAGGAGGCGCCAGGCTCAAAAAACTCATAAAAATGTCCAAAAACCCAAAACTTCAATCAAATTTTGACAGTCAAGCTAAGTGTGATGGGGTAAAGAGTCAATCAGAAAGTGTAATCAGATATGAAAGGGTGAACAAGGTCATAAAATAACAAAGTGTAAGACAAGGTCTTATGAGGAAAAATCAAAACTAAAAGTTTCGATTCGTTCCCTAGTGGAGTCACCAATTTCTGTTGAAGGAAAATCTCCCTGCGGACAGGTAGATCTCCTCAAAGACATAGACTCTTAACTCTAAGACAGAAAGTGCTTATCATGGTCACTGACTTCCTTTTATATCTAGGTGGACTAGTGTGTGAGGAGGAAGGAGAAAAGAAGTACCTTTTACCAGTGTTTGTCCCTGCACACTCCGAATTAAGCTCCAATCTTTTGCTCTTCGATAAACCCTGTAGACAAACAAAGTACGACCACTTCCTACTCTATCAAGATTAGTCCGAAATAGGTATATCTACTAAAGGGAAAAATTCATGTGATTTTGAACATGAATTATAAAGAAACAGGCCAAGCAAATTATATTAATGAGGACAAAACATCTCTTACAATCGTAGATGGATTGCAATGGTTTCGTCAAGTCCTCCTTGTCTACCCCTTGCTCAAAAGATCCACGATCCGAATGATGATAGCTTCACCGATTGCTCCCTATGAGATCATAGGTCTCTTGCCTCCAAAATATCTCTGTTCCAGCACCACTTATAAGATCAAGTTTGGTGTGATTCTCTATTTTTAGTCCTCTTTCACCATTAGAAATCTTGCTTATACAACCTTGGAGAGGCTTTAAACACTTCAGATATCCTTGGGGAAGTTGAGGATTTGCCTCCTTCAGTTGAGGATCTGCCCTAATATCATGGCTGAACTAGGGATTTGAATCCAACTGCCTTCCAAGAATGAAAGGATCCTTCCCCCGTTCATCTCAACAACTTAACTACTGCCCAGAATAGGTAGCACTCCCTCAAAATGGCACTCAGAGTGGTATAACGCTCCCTAGTAGTGTATAGGGGAGCGCCATCACTCCTGAGGATAGGAGCGCTCCTGCAAAAGGGCTGAAGCAGCGCTATAACACTCCCTTATGGCTTATGGGGGGGTGCCATCACTCCTGAGATAGTTATAAGGGAGCGCTCCCCTCCAAAAACTTAGTTTTTTGAGTGTTTTCAGATGACAAAAGGTTCATGAGCCCAGTTAACCTTTCCTCCTCTTCTAAATCAAGTGTTTGACATGTGCCAAGTATCCTCCTGATGTCGTTTACAGGCACGACATAGGCATTATGGCAGTATGCTTCCCTGACACTTGTGACACTTGTGAGCAAAATGCGACACTTGCGACCTTTTTAATGACGACACTTGTGACACTATCAAAGTGAGTATTTTTTATGTGTAACAAAAAGCTAATCAAAACCACCGAACAATCTCATATAGATCTCATATCCATGCTGGAACCCAAGAATTTCAATGAAGCCAACAAAGATTATCACTGGGTTAAAGCAATGAATGATGAACTTGATCAGATTGAGAAAAACAACACATGGGAGATTGTTCAAAGACCTAAAGGTAAAAATGTCATTCGCTCCAAATGGATCTTTAAGAATAAATTGAATGAGCAAGGACAAGTTATCAGGAACAAAGAAAGGTTAGTCTGTAAAGGCTATGCTCAGATAGAAGGACTGGATTTTGGTGAAACATTTGCGCCCGTGGCAAGATTAGAAGCTATCAGAATGTTTCTTGCCTATGCTTGTCATAAAAGGTTTAAAGTCTACCAAATGGATGTCAAGTCGGCCTTTCTAAATGGAGATTTAAGTGAAGAAGTCTATATGAAACAACCAGAGGGTTTCAAACTGTCTGAAAACCCTAACTTAGTATGCAAGATGAAGAAAGATTTATATGGTTTAAAACAGGCCCCTCGAGCATGGTATCATAGACTAGATACATATCTCAAAGACAAAGGGTTCAAGAGAGGAATATCTGACATCAAATTATATATTAAGACATAGGATAATAATTTTCTCATCATATTGGTCTATGTAGATGACATCATCTTTGGATGTAATAAGGATTCATTGGTACAATGGTTTTCTTCTTCCATGGAGTCTGAATTTGAAATGTCTATGATGGGAGAACTGTCATTTTTTCTTGGTCTGCAAATTACTAAGAGGCACGAAGGGATGTTCATTTCTCAAGAAA
Organism: Picea engelmannii; assembly: GCA_009831015.1. Classification (NCBI taxonomy): domain Eukaryota; kingdom Viridiplantae; phylum Streptophyta; class Pinopsida; order Pinales; family Pinaceae; genus Picea; species Picea engelmannii. The sequence continues at coordinate 694,723 of ML776620.1, read as the reverse complement.
AATATCTAAGAGAAATGTTGAAAAGGTTTCAAATGGAAGATTCCAAACCTATGGGTACACCTATGGTAACTGGATGTAAATTAAGCAAGGATGATGATTCACCTGATGTTGATCAAAGCTCATATCGATCAATGATAAGAAGCCTTTTGTACATCACAACATCTCGTCCAGACATAATGCATGTTGTAGGAATGGGAGGAAGATATTAGGCTGCACCTAAACAGATTCATTTGCAAGTTGTCAAAAGGATATTTAGGTATTTGAAAGAAACAATGACTAATGGTATGTGGTATCCCAGAAATCAAAATCTTCAGCTGACTACTTATTTAGATGCAGATTGGGCAAACTGTGTTGATGAGAGAAAAAGCACCAGTGGAGAAGCATTGTTCCTGGGTGACTCCTTAGTATCCTGGCTTAGTAAAAAGAAAGGTTCCATTTCTTTATCAACCACAGAGGTAGAGTACATTTCTACTGCTACCTGTTGCACTCAGGTATTATGGATGATTCAGACACTTACATATTTGGAGGTGAAATACACTGCACCGATCCCAATTCATTGTGATAACACCAGTGCCATCAGTGTGTCTAAAAATCCTGTATTCCACTCCAAGACCAAGCATATTCGCATAAAATATCATTTTCTGAGAGAGCAGGTCAACAATCAGATTGTTCAGGTCAATTACATTCCCACTACAGAACAAATTGCAAACATCTTTACTAAACCTCTAGCAAAGACACCATTTGAATATCTCAGACAAAAGCTGGGTGTCATCCCGTCTCACATGTAAGAGAGTCCATCCTGTCAAGGGGAGTCCTGTATTGGTTGCATATTTGATACCTACTAAAATTAATGCAACAGCTCAGGGGAAGCGTATTTTCTTTGACATTGATGTCAAAGGGGGAGAAAAGAATAGGGGTGCCTTTGTTTCCATGAATGCCAAAGGGGGCGATTGTTGGAAGGTTTACAGTTGGGAGTAGGCTTGTCATTGATGGCAAGAACATCGATGGAAAAGATCAGAGATGACAAAGATCAGCGATGACAAAGATCAGTGATGACAAAGAATAACGATGGAAAGAACAACAAAATCATGAAGTGACGAAATCGCAAGGTGGATGAAATAGCGAAGCGGAAAAATTGCAAAGGTGGATGAAATGGCGAAGCAGCGAAATCGCGAAGTGGCGAAATCGCCAGAAGATCTGGGTCGTAGGATCTGGGGTATCTACGAAGGCTCAATAGCCATTAGATATGGTGAATCTTCAAGGAGGATAAGTCCAAGAGTCATCCAACTCCCCAAAATTGTGAAGGAATCCTGGCCGTCCATCAGGGATAGTCATAGATTGTTGATCCATAGGACATGTGGCGAAATATCGTCATGTCACTGATCCGAAAGTCAAAGGAATGGGGTTCCCTAACCTCTCGATTTTGCGATATGAGAAATTGCAAAACAATATCAGCCGTCAGATCGAGGTTTGTTCTGGACGATTGATCTGAGCTCCATCTCGGAGCTTCGCAACTCGCGACTTGAAGAGGCAAGAAATATGACCATTGAAATTGCGATATGCGAAATCGCGATTTAATCACAACCGTAGATTCATTGAGATCATGGACCGTTGATATAAGCTTCATTTCAGAGTTTCTCCTATCGCAACTTGGAGTGACAAGGACCTCCATCGAAGGAATCGTGAGATGCGAATTCACGATGAGATCTGGACCATAGATTCATCGAGATCGTGGACTATTGATCTCAGCTCCATCTCGGGGTTTTAGGGATTGCGACTTGGAGAGTCGATATGCCTCATCTCCAGACTCACAAAATGTGAATTCACGAAAAGCATTTTTTGCATAAGTGCTTGGTCATAGCCGTGGTCATATAAAGGAAGGAGTCAATGCAGAAAAACTCTATTTCGGAGTTTCGGAACTCGTGACATGGAGACTCAATATGTCTCATTGCAGAATCTCTGAATTGCGAAAGTGTGAAACGGGTAAATAACACAAGAACCCATCAGAGTAAATCCAACGATGCAGGTGAATCTGAGCATAATCGAAGGGCTACTATTGCAAGTCATAGTGTAACTCCTAGAAACCACTGATGGTTTCTGCCAGAGGACTCAAAGACACTTCGGGGACATTGATAGAGGAGATGAAGAGTCTCTGGAAATATTCAAGAGGGATGAAGATTCTCCTGGAGGTGATTGAAAACTGGATGAGCATTGAATCTTGTAACTAGAACAGAGAAGGTGAGCTCGACTGTCACAGAGAAGACGAAGAGTCTCAACTTCCAGAGAGGCTGAGGAATCTCAGCATAACATACAGTGATGTTGAATGAGTGGAAAAATGACCAGAGAAGCTGAAGAGTCACGATGATGATCAGACAGAGCACTCGAGTTGTGGAGGATATCGGCGCGGTGTGAGTATGCAGAGACACTGTGCGCATTGCATGCACAAGGTGGACAAAAACTATAAATACGCAGTACAAGGAAGAGATGGGGTTGTTGTTGTTGTTGGGATTGTTGTGGATGTTGTTGAAGGTGATTCGTGCATGAAGAAGGATCAGAGTATAGCAGCTGAAAAGAACAAAAGAAGAACTATGCAGCGAATGGACATGGCGCACAGAGCATAAAAGAAGAAGAACAAAATGGGTAGCAGATGCATGATGGAAGACAACGAGGAAGTCTGAGCAGCAAAATCTTGCAGAACAGTGATGAGATTGGTAAGTTGTTATTGAACACTATATCACTGTAATAGGTTTCAGTATTTCATATTCATAATCTAGGGAGGTTGGGAGGTGCTAGGGAGGACTGGTGTCCTCAGAGTTTCAAGTGGGGGCTTGAACACAGGGAGTTGGTGCTTCCTTCTAGTTGGTGCTAGAGAAACCAGGGAGTTGGTGCTTCCTTCTAGTTGGTGCTAGAGAACCAGGGAGTTGGTGCTTCCTTCTAGTGGGTGCTAGAGAAAAACAAAGAGTTTGTGCTCTCAGCAAGTTGCAACTTGCAAAACATAGGTTGTAGTATCACAATGAGTTGGTGCTCAAATGTTGATAATGTAAAGAATGTAAAGAATACTTATCATATAAAGAAGAAGAAGTTTTTATCCTGTATGGGTTTCCTTGGGAAATATTTGTCTCTGTGTTTCTCACATATGTGACTGATGCTGAATGTGCCATTGTTCATTTCCCTGCATTATTGTGATCATCATTGAGTGCCTTGTAAATATTTTAAAAGAGGTATAATTGTTTGAGCACGGTGACAACTGATTCACCCCCCCTCTTATTTGTCCAACAAAGAAAACTCCTAAGTCAAGATCCAATAGTATTCCTAGATGGACTCCCCCTCTTTTATAACTATGGTGGATATTTCACAATTGAAATTGGACTGTAGTAGTGGAAGGGTTTTGCTAAACCCTAAAAAAACAATGGATATAAGAGCACATCAAGATAAGAGATAAAATCATAATGCCAAAGAGGGGTTACCCCTCTATTTATCCTTCCTTCAAGCCTTCTATATCTTTCCCTCTTTTTGACCAAATCAAACCCTTGCCTATTTTTCCCTCTAATTTCATTTAAATATAATTATTTATTTTACTTAATGTCACTTTAGGGTTTGACACGGAATAAACCTCCTTGATTCCATTTTCCTTGTTGACTATAGCCTATGAGATTTGTATAGGCTATTAAGTCATCCTCCATTATGATCAATTAGAAGGGGACATTATAGAGTAGTTTGATGGATTTAGGATAAAGTTGTCATATGCTTCAGAACATTTGAATGTCATGGTAGGCTCTAAGAGCTTGAGCATCCTCTTGAACACTGTGGATGCTAAAGAAATAGGTTTCTTCCCTTGAAATTAGATTATCCTCTTCTCACTATTGAAATTTTCCATGCACCAAAGAATTAATTACTTAAAATCTAATACCTCTGACATATAGCCGACCAAAACTATCCCATAAACCCAAACTTTATTCAAACTTTTCTCTTTAGGTGAAATTGTTGAGTACCATTTGAATGCCTTAGACCACTTAAATAAATGGTCCTCGCGTCTTGGTGTATTCACAGTGTCTCCACAATAGAGTTCTCTTTTCTTATTGGGCATATTTAGCAGAGGTTGATTAGAATGAAATGGTGGTAGTTATGTCGAAGCAAGTGTTTACAATGGGGATTTAATTTGTTACTAAATCCTCCATGTATTTTTTTTTTGTCACACATTGTAGCTCTTAGTTCAAAATTGTTAATTGCATTATGTGATTAGGATTTATAGAGAGGATTTTACGAGAATCATGTTTATTAAAAAATGATTTTAATTAATATCTTGATCCAGATGATGTGGTGGTAGGATCATAAATGTTCTCGAGGAATGCAAATATGTATCGGGATGAATGGAAAATGGTTAAGCATGGAGGTGTAAAGTGAGTGATGGAGAGTGTTTTAGCGATTGTGGTTTTTTGGGTTGTGAGATGCAAAATATGGAAGGGGATATATGAGGGAGACTCCCACATTCGCAATAAAAAACTATACTAAGTACCAAAAAAGTCGATAATGTGGGATGCAAAAATATGCGGGTCATTTTGGAGTGAGTGGAAATGTGGGATGCAGAGAGCAGGATGGTATGGAAGGTGGAGATGAGGGAAGGATTCCTGCATCTGCAATCAACAAAATTGGCTAAGTATTGAAAGAGGTTCATTATGAGTGATGCATAAGTGGGGAGTGTTGTATGGGGGGTTGCGGGGTTTAGACCCTTTGAAGCATTATTTTACTCCTGCAATGGGACTCGTGCAAATTGGAGAAATGGTTAAGTGTCCAATATGGTGCAAATTACCTAATGAGGTGGGTAAATATGTTGTAACATTCTAGCCCAAAGATTAGGTTTGAGGGGGAAGGATTCAATGTCCTTTTATTGAAAATGTTCAACATAGAAATTCACCACTATAGGGGATAATGGAGACCCAATAACAACACCACATGTCTACTCATACACGTCGCCCTAGAAACTAAAAAATATTGACCTCATACATACCTCCACTAATATAGTTGTTCGAGGGTTTGTTACTTGCTCAATGACCACCACTACTTCATTAATCGATATCATAGTAAAACGCGATACTACATCAAAGCTAAGAAGAATATCATTATCCTCAACCTTTAGATTCTTAATTTTGTTAACAAAATTAGTTGAATCTTTAACATATGAAACCATGTTCCCAACCAATGTTTTAAATTTTCTAACCAAGAACTTGGTAGGAGGTAACTCAAGGATCCAATTTTATTAACAAGGGGCATAAGTACAATATTAGCCTTGTGAATTTTAAGTAACCCATAAATTATAGGTACAAGAAGAAAATTGGTTATAATATTTCTCATGATATCATAATTCAGAAAATATGCCTTAATAGTATTGATATCATAATCCAAGAAAGATGCCTTGATAGTCATTTGATATCATAATCCAAGAAAGATGCCTTGATAGTCATTGACATCTCCTTTATGATTATATTTAAAGGATTCTTGCTTAACTTCTTACAACAACCACTCAAGTTCAAATGGTCGTGCATATTCTTTACATAATATTATTTATCCATAACCATAGTTGACTCTCTTTTATTCACCTTAAGAACGATGATTTTTTAATAACTTCTTAGTTTCCTTAAAGACTCATCTTCTTCTTTTCTAATATTTCTTGTAGTAGGTTTTGACCTTCGCAATACTAAAGAAAAGTTCCAGCCTAATTTCCTTTGCAATGTTCTCGGGTAGCTTTTTAATGTTGACTTCACTATTGAAAATAATGTCACCAACTGGTATCTTCTTAGATGCCTAAAGAAAAGTTCCAGCCTAATTTCCTTTGCAATGTTCTCGGGTAGGTTTTTAATGTTGACTTCACTATTGCAAATAATTTCACCTACTGGGATCTATTAGATGCCAGAGAGAAACATAATCCTCTCTACCCGAATCAAATCCCCATGTATGTTCTTTATCGACAAGTTCACCACGTTATCATTCTTACCATTTAGCAAGTTGTTGATATAGCCACTTGTTATGTGAGTTACCTTCATGATCGACATGAGTGTAATTAACATGCATACTATAGCTAACCAACCTCGAGATTCCCCCAGTTTGTTCTTTTTAGGTACATATGCCAAACTCTTCCATATATAAATATAATACTATAAAAACAAAGTCATATCAATTATTACACGAAGAAGAATCTAAGGAAATCGTATTTGGGACCATTATATATATTAACTTGGGATGTCTTAATCATAGTATTTCAAATTTTTTTTGGTGTTTATTAGATTCAAAGTTAAGATGGATTTAAATTGGTCACATCGAGAGAAGTGAGAATCGAGAGAAGTGAGAAGTGAGGTGTATTCTACAACCGAGTATTGAAGAAATTGTAATGTTCATCCCATCTATTAATCTGTAATGTGTATATGGCCCATTATAATATGTTACATAAAAGTAAAAATACAATCATATTAAATTGAACGTGAGCTAAACAATAATCATTTAGACATATTTAATGTATATGTATATGTATAAAAAACAATTCAGATGCAATTTTGTCAATACTTAAAAGATCCCAAGTTAAGATGGATCTACGATGGTGTGATTTATATATATTTTTGGTATAGCTCATAGTTAACAATGGTGGTTGATAAAAAACAACCAGGAATGGTGCAAAACATAATTTCCATATATTCTTCTTCTTTTAATAGTAAAAACAAAATCATATTTACTATTAGAAGAAGAAGAATATATGGAAATTATTTTTTGCACCATTGTTTTTTTTTTTGTGAACCCACAATGTTAATTGTTTTTCTCCATATAGTTAAGATGGATTTAAGCTAGTTGTAACAAAAGAAGTGAGATGCATTCTAATGCCTAGTATTTAAACAAATTGAAACATATGTCTCATCTATTTGATCCAATATAATATGCTACACAAAAATAAAAAATATAGTAATAATATTGTGAATTAAATAATAATCATTCACAATCTTTATATAGTAAAATAACATTATTAAAAAAAAATGATATCAACTATTAAATGTGGAAGAATTTGAAGCAATTCTATTTTTTAGAATTTGAAGCAATTCTATTTTTCACCATCCTTCTTGTTTTACCATGCCTTCTTGTTTTCTATCAACCTAGAAAATATCAAATACGAGAAACATATATATAAAGAACACCAACTTAGATCCATTTTAGTTCAAGATCTTTTAGGTACATAGAAATATGTGCAACTCAATTATTTTTTTATCCTTATCAATGCTAAATAGATTCAAAGTTGAAATAGATCTAAGTTGGTTGCACCAAAAGAAGAGGTACATTTTAAAATCCATTATTGAAGAGATTGTAATACCCATCCCATCCATCTAGATAACATTAATGTATGACCTAATATAATATGTTACAAAGAACTAAAAATATAATAAAAATAAATTCAATTTGAGATAAATAATAATCATTAAAATATATTTATATATAAAAATAAAATTATAAAGAAGAAATCATATCTATTATTAGAAAAAGAAGAATATGATACCCCACACATATGTCTATAATACATCAATATAAACTCATTTTAACTTATGATATTATTCTTTTGAATGTTTAAAAAAATTATAGTTAAAATAGATTTAGAATAATTAATTCATTTAAATATTAAAATTAATTTAATATTGTTGGATAGTTGGTTGTCATTAATGTCAATCCTAGTCAACCCTACAAGATACATATATAAGTAATGGGTTTATTTGGAGAAGTCTCCAAAGTGGTCCCCTTATGGCGTAGCTCTAACCATGTCCCTCATGGGAAGAGGTTTTGAAGAAGTCTACAAGAAGCCCTAGAAATATGGTTAAGTGGTTAAGTGGTTGAGAAGCCTGAGAAGTGTGGTCATGAATCCCAATTGTTTGAAGAAAAAGAGTATGAAGGACATTGTAAATGCATGCACAATCCTTATAAATGGATATTCCTTACCATGTCATTTCCAACTGTAGGTGGTACACCATGTGGTTCCTCACGGTTGATGATATATGCCCTCTTGAAGATGTAAGCCCCAAAGTATGGTTAAGAATCCCTAACTAGTTGTAACAATAAGTGACAAGTCGGCCCCACTTTAATTAAAAGAAGAAAAGTTATTGAAAACAATAAATTACAAGTCGACCCCATTGCAATGAATATTAAAATAAATATTAAATATAATGTTGGTAAAGTCATCCCTGATGGAATGATCATTAAAAATTATTTTGAATTTTATGTGGGTCAAGTTGGACCTAAAAAGACAGTGTCAAATCTAGTGTAAATAAGGCACCTATGAGTTCATTTGTTACATCAACTCAAGTGACTTTTATCTGAGGTAACAAAGGCGATCTGAGGCAAATTTCATAGGGAATATGAAGTGAAGAAGGGAAAACTTCCAAGGGAATATGAAGTCTTGTGATGATTTTTTCTAATGTATGTTATTTAAAGGTCATCTTACCATTTTTTCTATAACATTTTTTCTATACAGATTCAAATAGAGAAACTTGGAGGTTGCTGAGAAGATATATCAAGGTACATGTGGTAAGATGTTCAACTTCAGGTTCATTTTATTTTTGGAGATACACTCTATGTAAAGTAGGATTTTTGAGTAGTCCTAAAACTAGTCTCAAACAAGTGTTCTGAGAAAAAAAGTCATAAATTCTTCATAGAGGATCCAAATCATGTGAGACCATAATAGGCCACAATTTAGCAAGGTCTTCCATTTTCTCTATAACTTGTTTTTAGGGATGATTCAAGGATTGAAACATGAAGGAATTTCAGATAAGATATTGAAGAAGATTGGGTACAAGTTTCAAACCTTTATTCATTACAGGTATGGAGTTATGCTTGTTGAAAGTTAGGGTTTGTGACTAATCCAAAAATTAGTCCCGTGAGACTGAGGTAAAGTTTGATGAAGATGTTATTCTTTTTTTGTTGAAGTCAAGGAATGCATACAGGTGTGTGATCACATACACCAAGTTGTTACATGACTAAAGGTATGCTTTCAATGTGTTCTATTTTGATGGTTATGGTCTATGCTTAAGGAATATCTTGGATGGTTTGGCACATGCTTAAGGAATGCTTTTGGAATATGGTTTGAGGATCATCTTGGATATTAGGTACATAGTGTGAGATGTACGCTGGTATATGTTTACATGTTTGAGGAACATCTTGGTACATGGTTGATGGGTGTTATGGTGCATATCTTAGTACATGGTTGGTGGATGTTATGGTACATATCTTAGTACATGGTTGATGGATGTTATGGTACATGGTTGATTGATGTTATGGCACATGATTGAGGCATATCTTGGCACATGGTTTATGGATATAGAACATGCTTGTTACATGGATTATATGGAACACATGTCTTAGCATATGATTTGATGCACATCTTGGTGATGATCTTGGTATATGATCTATGTGAGTGGATCTGGTTTTAGTTGATGATGATGTTGATGATGAGATATTAGTATCAGTGATAGATATAGTGATAGTGATAGTGATAGTGACAGAGACATGGACAAAGATAATAACAGGTTCGGTGGCGGGGTGATTATCAGTGACATGTTAATTATCAGTGATAGATTGATTATTAGTGACAGTTTTATTGACAGGTTGAGTCTACACTAATATTTCAGGGAGGAAGGAAGGGGCAAGGAGAGGAGGTTGTATCCTCCTTATGGTTGGAGTCGGAGAATACAGGGAGTTGGTGATTTCTTCAGGTTGGAGCCTATAAATCAGTGGGTCATAGCCTCCTTTTGGTTGGAGCCAGAGAACACAGGGAGTTGGATCTTCCTTTAGGTTTGAGCCTGTAAATCAGGGGGTTGGAGCCTCCTTCCAAATGGAGATAGAGAATTCAGGGAGTTGTAGCTTCCTTTAGGTTGGATCCTGTAAAGAGGGGGTTGGAGCCTCCTTCCAATTGGTGCTGGAGAATTTCGATTTTTTCTTCTTCCTATAAATGTAATCTTTTGATATATAATAAAGCATTTCGTGGTTTTCTCCCATTTTGGTTTCCACGTAAAATATTGGTGTACTGTGTATCTGTGGTTATGATGTCAAGCATTGTTTATGGTTATATGTTTATGATATGTTAAATGGAATCATAAGTGAATGGAGTCATTAATAATTTAATGTTGTGATTGAAATTGGTAAAAAGTGTTCAATATTGATTCACTCCCCTTCAGATTATTGGTGAATATTCCAACAAATATTACCATTTAAACCATATTGTTGACCAAGACCGCACCACTATATGGATCCAAGTGTGGATAGAATCTACCCAACTAGATATGGAAGGGGAGCTCTCAGCCTAATGGACAAATTATGTTCTTGCTCTTAAACCATCCCATATTTGTTTTGTGGATAGGGAGGACGAACTAATTTGGAAGTATGTTGTTGTGGGTATCTACACCCCAAAATTGGTTTATATTCAACTAAACATGGACCAACATATTAGGGAACCACTATGGTGGAGGAAAGGCCTTTGGAAAGTCCAATGTCCCCTCAAAGCTAGAATTTTCATGTGGTGCTTAATTGTAAATAAATTTCCTACTTGGGACAATATAAATAATAGGCACATTGAAGGGACGAGATGGTGTGCTTTGTGCAAATCAGAAAGTGAATCAATCTTTCACCTTTTTCTCGTCTTCTCTTTTGTCGAATAGATTTGATAGGAAGTATTGTCTATTCTAGGATAGGATATTAAATGGGATGGCCAATATGCGGAATAAGCCTATAAAGACTGGGTTTCGAATAGATCTAATTTAAATTTTCAATGAATTTCCTTTGATCGTATTTTGGGGAGCTTGGATTTCTAGGAATTCATCTATTTTAAAGGATAAACTTACAAATCCAGACATAATAGCAGTGCATGGGATTAACATAATTTCCCATTTTCCTTGGGAAAAAGATGTGCGACCAGTTAGGGACATCTTTGATGCTCAAATTGACTCATCCAAACCATGGGATTTTTTTTACTGGGCCTCTCAAAACAACAATCAAACATGTGTGTGTGGTGGGGGGGGGGGGGGGGG
>ML776620.1:662384-673817 GCA_009831015.1 Picea engelmannii | reverse complement strand
TCTTCCTCTAGATGCTTCTCTTAATAGACATATTTAGTATAAATAAGGGTCGAGGGTATGAAAACCCTAGCTTGGAGATTATTGTAACAGAGCGTTGCTCGATTGGAGGTTTCCCCCTCGAAGAGGCCTGTGAACATTTCTTTCTGAATCAAAGTGTTATTTCTATTGTTGTTCTTATATCATTTATGTGTTATTGTGGAGATTATGCTGGATATTTTACTGTTATTCTACCATTTATAGCATTTTATTTTTGTTCTGCATATTTTATATATCTGGTATCTTGCAGAGAATCACCAAAAGAATCAAGACCATCCATCGTGGAGAGGACAGGTGGTGAAAAGATCTGATCAACCGGGGAATTGAACATTGGGGAACTCACGAGGAGAAGAGTGGAGGATTCGCGAAAAGGAAAACCATGAAATCATCCAGACCTTCCCTCAGGAAGAATAAGACAGAGGATCCTGACCATTGGTCAAGGGGCAGTGAAAACCATCAATCCAGTGTAAAAGGATTTTGGAGTTTCGGCATTCGGGGAACTGAAGGTGCAAGACCTTTTGGTCTCTCAAGTTGTGAAACCCTGAAGTGCGAAACCCCGACGCGCTCAAGGTTTGACCCTAGGTCATGGGACCGGGTCATATGGTGATCCACTAAGGGAGGCATTAAAATAACATGGGGTCCTTTCGGAGTTCGGAACCTTGGGAGTCGAGAGGTAGGAGAGAATGTTCGCTAGTTTGTCGAACCACGAACTCCGATAGCCCTTTTGGTGTAGACGTGTGGTCATGGGGCATGGTCACATGAGGTAGGAGATAAGAACCTTAATCCAATCGAGATTCAAGGATTCAAGTTGCAAAGGAACGAGATGCTTGATTGTAGAAGTCTCGATCTACAAAAAGCATTTTTTGGTTTAGCGTGAGGTCACGGTGAATGGTCGCATGGACTGAGATATAAGCATAAGATAATCACCGTTAATCTCTTTTCGACATTTGGTGGTTGAAGAGACAAGGATTTCTCCCTCAAGAAATATCAAATCAAAAAATGTGAAACACGCCTTATGGGTAAGGTTGTGGTCATAAGGACGATCACATGAAGGGGGAGCTTGCGCTTGATGTTGGAGTCTTCACACACGAGTTCTAAACAAGAGGACCTATGGATCTGATTTATAGGGTTCCATTGAGGACCCAAAAGATTTGTTCCATCTCGGAGTTAGAGGATGATCCAGTGACTGGGAGGTCATGGACCCCACTAGGGTAGGGGGTTTGCATCAGGTGGTATCAAAGCCAAAGCAAAATCTTTTAAGTTTGTTTGTAGAACAACAGACAAAAGAATAAGAGAGGAAGGTTGGTATCCTTCGTGGGAATTTCACTCTGTTGGGAGGTGACGTAGTGAAGTCATTCCACCAAGAAGGCGAAAGCAAACACAGAGATGGAAGAAGAAATGAGGCGACTCAGAATGAGGTTGGATGCCATGGAAACAACATAGAAAAGGGCACCAGATATTGGCGATGTCAGTGAAGATGAGAGTGAAGAAGAGGCTGAAGCTGGCGAAAATGTGGCAGAGGATGCTGCACAAGACCGCTTGATAAACGTTGTTTCAAATATTGGGGCCAGAGCAAGGATAGAAGTACCTATGTACAAAGGTAATTTGGAAGTTGAAGAATTGCTAGATTGGATACGCGCCATGGATAAGAACTTCAATTATGAAGATATCGAAGAGGACAAAATGGTGAAGCATGCAGTGACGAGATTGAAGGGTCACGCAACATTATGGTGGGATGAAATGCAAGACGAATTTAAAAGAAATGGTAAGCAGAAAATTAAAAGTTGGGATAGGATGGTAGCTAAGCTGAAAGCTAAATTTATCCCAAAGGATTACCACAACAATCTTTATAGGAGGTTGCAGAACCTGAAACATAGAGGTTTATTAGTGAAGGAGTACACTGAAGAGTTCTACAGACTGAACATCATGGCTGGACAGAAGGAGAATGAAGATGAAAAGATAGCCAGATATATCAATGGATTGAGATATGAAATCCAAGAAGAGATCAGTATGATGTCTATCAGTACAGTCGAGGATGCTTATCAAGTAGCCTTGAAAGCTAAGGAAAAATTAGCTAGGAGGAATAGTCAACGAAGCAGAGGTGGAAATTCGAGCTGAGGCAAAGGAACTAGCAGGGAGAAGTTCCAGAAGTCAAAGACGGAAGCTGATAAGAAACATAGCCACCAAGAGAAGGGCAGAATCTCTAAAGAAGGACAACATGGTGGATGAAGTTCTTTTCCTAGAGGTAGAGGAAGAGGAAGAGCCGTAGGAGGCATAGTTAAATGCTATACCTGTGGAAAGGAAGGGTACAAATCTTGGGAATGTCTCGATAGAAAAAGAGAAGGAAGAGAAGCACACATTTTAGAACAAGAGAAGCATGTGGAATCAGAGGCTGCAGAAGGAGGAAGAAACCTCATGATGAGGAAATTTCTTCTCAAAGCAGAGAAGGAACCAGAAGAACCAGTTCAGCGAATAAGCCTGTTTAGAACTGCTTGCAAGACGAAAGACAGGGTTTGCAAGGTGATCATAGATAGTGGGAGAATGGATAATCTAGTATTCATAGAGATGGTGGAAAAGATGGAGTTGAAGACAATTGCACATCCAAGGCCATACAAAGTATCGTGGCTGCAGAAAGGACATCAAGTCATGATAAGTCAACAATGCCAAGTTGAGTTTAAACTAGGAGGTTACAAAGATGAAATATTGTGTGATGTAATCCCTATGGATGTCTGTCATATTTTATTGGGAAGACCATGGAAATATGACTGAAAGGTTATTCATGATGGGAGGAAGAATACCTATACCCTAGAAAAGAATGGTAGGACACATATGTGGTTACCCATAGTAGACAAGGAGAAGGAAGAAGCTAGTTCAAGCATACTTCTCATGAGTGGGAAGGAGCTATTAAAGGAAGTCAAGGAAGAGAGAGAGAGATGCAGTTTGTTGTTGTGAGGAAGCCTAGAGTGATCCTTACAAATAATTATGAAGAAGAATTGCCTATAGAAATCCATGAACTGTTAGAGAACTTTGTTGATATAGTTGTAGATGAGTTACCACACTCATTACCACCCATCAGGAGCATAAGCCATCACATTGACCTTATTCCAGGAGCTCGTTTGTTGAACAAAGTAGCTTATAGGTTGACACCTAGAGAGAATGAGGAAGTCAAGAATCAAGTCCAAGAGTTGTTGGATAAAGGGTTAGTCAGGGAAAGCCTAAGCCCATGTGCAATACTGACTGTATTAAGCCCAAAGAAAGATGGAGGATGGAGAATGTGCATAGAATCTCGAGCCATCAACAAGATAACCATTAGGTATAGATTTCCTTTACCAAGGATGGATGATTTGATGGACTCCCTGAGTGGTGCAAGATATTTTTCCAATATAGACTTGAAGAATGGATACCATCAAATAAGAGTGAGAGAAGGAGATGAGTGGAAAACAACATTCAAGACAAATGAAGGATTATTTGAATGGTTGGTCATATCGTTTGGGTTGACAAATGCACCAAGCACATTCATGAGACTGATGAATGAAGTGTTGAAAGAATTTATTGGAAAATTTGTCATAGTATATCTAGATGACATACTAATCTTCAGTAAAACAAAAGGAGAACACTTAAGACATTTAACCACAGTGATGGAAAGGTTACAGCGAGAGCAATTGCTGATAAATCTGAAGAAATGTTCTTTTATGAAGAAGGAGCTCATATATTTGGGATTCGTAATCTCTTCAAATGAATTGAAGATGGACCCAAATAAGGTGAGAGAAACTAGAGAATGGCCATCACCAAGAAGCTTGTTTGAAGTACGAAGTTTTCGTGGGTTAGCGAGTTTTTGTAGAAAATTTATCAAAAATTTCAGTGGCATATGTGAAACCATGTTGGATATTGTGAAGAAGAAACACAATTCCTTTAGTTGGACAGAGGAAGCTAAAAAAGGTTTCAAAGTGTTGGAAGAGAAGATCACAGAGCAGCCAATTCTGGTCTTACCAGATTTTGGAAAAACATTTCAGGTGAGATGTGACACAAGTGGATTAGCTATTGGAGAAGTCTTGAGCCATGACAATAAGCCATTTGCTTATTTCAGTGAGAAACTGAATGACGCCAAGAAAAATTATTCCACGTGTGACAAGGAATTTTATGCAGTGATTCAAGCTTTAAAAAATGGAGACAATATTTAATTCCTAAATAATTTGTCTTGTATAGTGATAATTATGCTTTGCAATTTATTACTAGGCAAGAAAAGTTGAATCAAAAACATGAAAAATGGGTAGAATTCATGCATAATTATACTTTTTTTATTAAACACATTGTTGGAACTGCTAACAAAGTTGCAGATGCTTTGAGCAGAAGAAGTTTGATTGTACAATAATTCCAAGTGGAGACATTGGGGTTTGAACACCTCAAGGAGATGTATATAGAAGATACAAATTTCAAGGGAGCGTATGAGGCATGCAAGAATACATTATTAGAATACAGAAGCCCATGGAATGAATATTTAATTCAGGATGGATTATTATTCAAGGGGAGCCAATTATGTATTCCAAAGTGCTCAATGAGAGACAACCTACTGAAAGAAAAAAACAGTGGAGGTTTAGTTGGACACTTTGGTCATGACAAGATGTTTGCACATTGAGAAATTAGTATTATTGGCCAAGCATGAGAAAAGAAGGGAAGAAGTTCATGAACACATGTAGAGTTTGTTAGTATGCAAAGGGAAGGCAACAGAATACTGGTTTGTATCAGCCATTGCCAATTCCAGAGAGGCCGTGGGATGAAATCAACATGGATTTTGTTTTGGGATTGCCTAAAAATCAGAGAGGAAGCGATTCCGTATTTTTTGTGGTGGACATATTCTCGAAAATGGCACATTTTATACCATGCTAGAATACAAGCGATGTCACACACATCGCCAATTTGTTTTTCAGAGAAGTAGTGAGACTACATGGATTTTTGAGAAGCATAGTTTCAGACAGGGACACCAAATTTGTGGGACATTTTTGGAGGACTCTATGGAAAAGACTGGGGATGAACTTATCCTTTAGTTCAACATATCACCCTCAGACATATGGATAAACTGAAGTAGTAAACAAAAGTCTGGGAAACCTACAAGGAAGACAATAGGATCAAATTCTGGCATAGGCATAATTTGCATTCAACAATTCAGTGAACATGAGCACAGGGAAGAGTCCATTCAAAATTGTGTATGGTATATAGCCAAGAGGGATTTCTAAATTAAGAGATTTGAGCGAAGATGAGTTCAAAAGCGCTTGAGTAGAGGATTTTGTAGCAGAAATGAAAAAACTCCATGACAGAGTCAAAGAGCAGCTATAGGACAACAATCAGAAATACAAGAGAAAATTTGACCAGAGAAGAAGAGAAATTCAAATTGAAGTTGGGGATGAATTTTTAGCTCATTTGAGAAAATAGAGATTCCCAAGGGGAACGTACAACAAATTGAAGATGAAAAAGATTGGTCCATGTAGAATTCTTAGAAAATTTACAGCCAATGCTTATGATATTGGGTTGTCGGACAACATTGGGATATCACCAATATTCAATGTTGCATACCTATATCCTTACCAGAGGAATGAAGCAGGAGAGGTAGATGATCAGAAGGAGAGGTAGATGATCAGAAAGAGATTCAGTGGGAAGAGAAATTGCCCACAACATAAATACCTCATATGGAGAAAATCATTGAACAAAGGGATGGAAAGAAAACTAGGAGGAAAACATATCCTGAGTACTTAGTGAAGTGGAAATATCATCCAAGGGAAGATGCAAGTTGGGTCACAGAAATATCATCCTGAGTGCAAGAGCTCATGGACAGAAGTCCATGATTTTTTTTAACCAGAGGAGTATGATGCAGGAGCATTGCCTTCACAGTCATCAGTGCACACATGGAGGAGAGAAGAATGACATTTCAACGAGACAGAAATTCAAATCGAGCATTAACTCAGAATTTATTTGGGTTGTTAAGATATTTTTTTGACCAAATTTTAAAATCATAACTCATTTCTAAAGTCTCTAAGGACTGTAAGAAATTGCAGACATGGAGTGTTGACTTTGTCTGATAGTAATTAGCAGTTATCGTAATAGGACTGAGTAGGTAATAGTTTTAATTCTGAATTGTTAGATTTCAGGAACAGGACGAGAGAGCTCAGGGAGCCGGTCCTTAGAAAGTTTTCATTTTCATTGTAAGAGTAGAACAGGATGGATAGAGTAGAATAGAACAAAGTAGAATAGAATATCAAGAACACCATGTAAATTTCATTTATCAATAATGAATAGAACAAACATGAGATTGTCATATATCTTTGTTCATTTACTATTTAAAGAAAAGTGTGTTGTATTATGTGTGATGTTCATATTTTCATTTTCATTTCCTGTTGAGAGTGGAGAGAATGACTGTATGATTCTATAACAAAAATGGATAAGTTTCAGTTGTTTTTCTACTGAACCATGTATGTAAGGTGTGCATTCCCTAACGCAAGGTGTGCGTTAACTGGATCTCAGAATGGTTTAGAGAAGAACAAGGAGACTTGATATTCCAGGTGCAAGGAGTGCACAAAACTTAGAGCTGACTAAGTCCGAAGAAACAACAAAGAAGAACGTCGGGAGGGCATGAGGTATTTTATTTTCAAGAAAATCCCTTCGAATCTTAGTTATTTGAAATCCTCGAATGCAAGGTGGGCGTAGGAGTTTGAATCTTTAAGGAGAAGAAGCTCAGGAGGGAGTGTGTTTTCATTCACAGAGATCTAGTTGAAGAAGGACTGAAGATTTTGTCCTTAACACTTAGAAGATTTCCTAAGTCTGGGAAGAAAAGTTGCAGAAGCTCAGGGGGGAGACCACAGTAACTGTCAGATCTGAACACAGAGAGTTGATAGCCATCGGATCTATAAGAACAATGAGGAGTTGAATGGATGGTGGAAACAATTCGAGAGTAAGTGTCGATCTTTCGATAGTCGTCAAATCTGTGGAAGCAATGCGAACCTTAGCGCCTTGTGCCCAAAAGAGGATTTCGACATTTGGTGTCTGGTGGAACAAGGGTGAACTTCCTTTGGACTTCCGACGACTGTCAGATTTCATGGAAGACACTTGTTAAGTAGGGAAGATATCGATAGTTGGGACACATGGTGAGTAGTCGGTGTTTGGGAGAATCACCAAAAGAATCAAGACTGTCCATCGTGGAGAGGACAGGTGGCGACAAGATCTGATCAACTAGGGAATTGAACACGAGGGAACTCACGAGTAGAAGAGAGGAGGATTCATGAAAAGGAAAACTGTGAAATCATCCAAACCACCCCTTAGGAAGAATAAGATGGAGGATCCTGGCCGTTGGTCAAGGGGTAGCAAAGACCGTCAATCTAGTGTGAAAGGATTTCGGAGTTTCAGTGTTCGGGGAACTGAAGGCGAAGGACCTTTTAGTCTCGCAAGTTGCGAAACCATGAAGTGTGAATCCCCAATGTGATCAAGGTTTGACCCTAGGTCATGGGACCGGGTCATATGGTGATCCACTAAGGGAGGCGTTAAAATAACGTGGGGTCCTTTCGGAGTTCAGAACTTTGGGAGTCGAGAGGTAGGAGAGCATGTTTGCTGGTTTTCCGAACCGTGAACTCTGATATCCCTTTTGGTGTAGACGCGTGGTCGCGGAGCATTGTCACATGAGGTAGGAGCTGAGAACCTTAAGCCAATCAGGATTTGGGGATTCAAGTTGCAAAGGAATGGGACGCTTGACTGTAGAAGTCCCGATCTACGAAAAGCATTTTTTGGTTTAGCGCAAGGTCATGGCGAATGGTCACATGGACCGAGATTTAAGCATAGGCTAATCATCGTTAATCTCTTTTCGGCATTCGGTGATTCAAGAGACAAGGATTTCTCCCTTGAGAAATCCCGAATCGCGAAATGCGAAACACGCCTTATGGGTAAGGTCGTGGTCATAAGGACGATCACATGAAGGGGGAGCTTGCGCTTGATGCTGGAGTCTTCACACATGAGTTCTAAACAAGAGGACCTATGGATCTGATTTACAAGGTTCTAGTGAGGACCTGAAAGAGATGTTCTAGCTCAGAGTTAGAGGATGATCTAGTGACCGGGAGGTCGCAGACCCCACTGGGGTAGGAGGTTTTCATCACAACTTCCCAACACCATTTATCGATCACATTACCGATTAATGTGTGGGTAGTGAGATCTTCTCCTTTATGGAAAATTTCTTCGTCTATAATCAAATCCAAATTAAACCCAAGGACCAACATAAAACCACATTTATTTGTCCCTCAAGAACGTTTTCATACTAAAATATGTCTTTTGGTCTTAAAAACTTTGGTGCCACTTTCCGGTGGGCCATGAATTTCACCTTCCATGACATGAAATGTATTATTGAGGAATATTTATATTATCTGTCTGCCCATTCCCATCATAGATCCAATCATCTCGATCACCTCCATCATATGTTTCAGAGATGTCATTATTATCACATTCAAATTAATCTGCAAATGCAATTTTTGTGTCACTTATTGGCGTCTCCTTACCAGGGATGATTTTAGGGGCTAAATTTCTCTCATGGGCTAATTTTCCATGGTTTTTCCAAAATTGAGATTCGTTATTTTAAAAATGATTCGCCCAAATTCTATAGGATAAAATTATTTTACCTTAAAAATAGCCAAAAAATTATAAAACTTATATAAAATACTTAGAAATTTGAATATTTTTACAAAAATATCGCCAAACATTTATAGTTGAAATATGAAGGATTAGTAAGATTCGCCAAGGTTTCTACATTTTAATATAAATTTCCATCCTTAAAATCATCCATGCTCCTTGGTTTTATCGTTTCAAAAAAAGGGATCACTATGGA
Organism: Picea engelmannii; assembly: GCA_009831015.1. Taxonomy (NCBI): domain Eukaryota; kingdom Viridiplantae; phylum Streptophyta; class Pinopsida; order Pinales; family Pinaceae; genus Picea; species Picea engelmannii. The sequence goes on along the minus strand of ML776620.1, from coordinate 664,924 downwards.
CCCTTTGAATGTTGAAGCAATAGTCTAGTTTCCTCCCTCGCATACCATATGTCAACTTCAGAGTCTACAAAGAAACAAAAAATTCTTTTGTAGTTTTATCACTAACTATGATGAAATCACTAAGGGTTTCATGTGTTTGTTGAATATTGGGGTCCCATTTGAATGGGATAATTATTCACAAATATATTTCCATGCATTAAAAAAGGCCTTAATTTCGCCCCCCCTCCTTAGTTTGACCGACCTTTCTTGTGACTTCTTGTTCTACCTAGCAGTGTCTGAGTCGACCGTGGGTATGTTTTTAGTACAAGAATATGATGCACTTGTTGAGAATGTCAATTATTACATGAGTCATGGTTTGGTTGATGTAGAATTGCAATACTTGCATGTTGAGAAACTGGCTCTAGCAGCTTTCCATGTTGTCCAAAGACTTGGGCATTATATCCTCTTCCATTAAACTATTGTTATTGTATATTTTAATCCTTTCTAGTATGTTTTAACTCGTCATATCAGTGGAAGAAAATAAAACATATGGATTGTAATTTTACAACAATTTTACTTAGACTTTGCTTCATCAAAGTCCAAAAAGTCACTTGTTTTTACAGAATTGATTTTAGAGTTTCTGAAAGAAGATAAAGAAGAATTGTTTGAAGACTCATTTGTAGACAAAACCATCTTTCTAATATCTTGTTCTGATCCTTGGTATGGAGACATTCTTATATATCTCCATACCCTGAATTTTCCCTCTCATTATTCAAGAGAAGATCGATGATGCATTCGCTACTAGGTGAAAAATTATCTCATCCTTGGGGATACCTTATATCATCATGGTGTGAACTCAATTTTGCATTGTTGTGTCACTCACGAAGAAGTAGTGTATTTTTTGAATGAATCTCACAATGGAGCATGTGGAGATCATCTCTCTGGGTTGGAAACAACCCATAAAATATTGCTTGCCAAAACGTTTTGGCCCACAATCTTCAAGGATTGTGTTGAGGTGGTCAAACAATTTCATCGGTGTCAAATTTCCACTCGCAAAATGTATGCACATCTTTCTCATGTGTTTCTAGTCATCATTGTCGGTCCTTTTACTAAGTGGGGAATTGATTTTATGACATGCCACCCACTTTCATCTAAGGGACATAGTTACATTATCGTGGCTTTCGATTACTTCACAAAGTGGGAAATACCATGCCTATGTTTTTTAGTGATGGTGAGATTGCATCTTTTTTCATATTCAATAAGGTCATTACTCAGTTTGGTGTTCTAAAAGAGATTTTCACTGACCATGGTAGTCACTTCCAGAATAAGATGATGTCAGAGCTAGCACTAAAATTGGGTTTTAGGCAGGAGAACGCCTCTTCGTATTACCCATAGGTGAATGGCCAAGTTGAGGCTCTCAATAAGTCTCTCAAAACCATTCTCCAACATACATTTAATGTAAGCAAAACCAACTGGAAAATCATGCTCTACCTAAATTTATGGGCATACTGAACTAAGATTAAGTCTACTACTAGTTTCTCCCCATTCCAAATCATCCATGGATTGGAGGCAGTATTATCAATTGAATGTGAAATCCCTTCACTTAAGTTCACTATAGAACTCCTATCTAACTCTTATGGGTTAAAAGTGTGCCTTGTCCATTTGGATCATCTTGAAGAGAAACATTGTCCTGTTGCCACTGCAAAATGAGGCACATAAGAGACATGTTAAGAGTTAGTATGACAAATATCTTCACCCCAGAGTCTTCTTTGAAGGTGACCTTTTGTTGGTCTACGAACAGGATAAATCCACCTTGGGGGAAAGTAAGTTCAAGCCATTGTGGCATGGCCCATTCATTATGGGATGTGTTCTATGGAAAGGAGTGTACGAGCTAGAATATTTTGAAGGGAATAATTTTTCGGAACCTAGAAATGGGCTCTATCTCAAGAAGTATTACTCTTAAGCCTTTACACCTAGGTGTTCTTCTTGTAAATTTTGTACATTGTTGTATTTTGTGGTAACATAGATCTCTTTTTGTGTTAGTGGTGCTTATGGTGCTTCTTCTTGGTTGGAAAATGTCATATAATTCTTCGACGTTCGTAATGTTCACCAATGGTGCTAGCCGTCACACTCAAAATTTGGCTTCCGCCGCTTGGGTGATTTATTTTCCCACAAGTCAATTGGTTTCTTTGGTAGGTTCTTTTCTTGATCCCTCCACCAATAATGTAGATGAATATAGTGTTTTTATCGAACTTATTTGTGATTCCATTGCGCATCACATTTAGTCCTTACAAGTTTGTTTAGATGGTCAATTAGTAGTATCCCAACTGAACGACGAATATTGTGTTCACAACCTTATGCTATGTCTCCGTTTCCTTCGGGTACATTTGTTGGATCATTGTTTCGATCATATTAAGTATGTTCATGTTCCAATAATTTATATTTCCTTGTGTGATGCATTTTATAACTACATGTTATTTTGACATTTGTGTCATTCACGTTGAAACAAAAGCACACAAAATTATATTTGTATATAATCAATTCATATGCACATTATCACT
>ML776620.1:644777-662348 GCA_009831015.1 Picea engelmannii | reverse complement strand
TATATATATATATATATATATATATATATATATATATATATATATATATATCATCAAGTACAAAAGTGGATCATGTTCCAAAAAAGGCCTTTTAGCCTCGATTTTCCTCTATCGGGACCGATAATACAAAAATATACATGATCTCTAAATCATTGTCATGAGGGCCCTTCCCTTCCCTCAACATGTCTCTCATAACAAATAATGACATTGACTAGACGTTGAAAGAGTCGCACACAATCTCGCGGTACTCCAACTACATGTCACTGCATATTCTTCGGTAAATCTTCAACTTCTATCATTGGCACCAAGCACACCAATATCTCTAGATTCCTCTGGACATTATCATATAATCAATCGACATATCCACATGGTTTTCAATCATGACCATGTCAACTATGTGGATTAAATCCCTTAGGACACCTCCCTACCACATCTGTACGATCAAAAAATCATATTATTATCTTAATCCACACAAAAACACTTGCTTCTTTAATCATAAAAATATAAAAAAGAAATAATTGAAAAATAATTTTTTTTATACCAATACCTCCATAGGCACTTCCAGGAGGAATAGGCATCTCTGGGTCATTGCAATAATCTACCTCTGCATAGGGATAATCCTCGATCGCAACCACATTGCATGACTACCAAGCGAAAAATGCATCATCCTAGGGATTGCCTAGATGTCCCCCTCCTTTCCTCAGGAGTACCTCGGTCCACTAGTCCATTGCACCATATCTCTCATAATGTGGACGAATTTCCACTCTTGGACTTATTATGGGTACTCTCTCAGAGAAAAAGCAACATGAAAAGAGGCTTCCAAAGCCGAAGTTCTTCATTTTTCCTTGCTTGCATCCTATTAATTGGGCCTTCATGCACATCAATAATGAAGTATTCCAATCATATAATATTGACCTCAAATATTTTTGTGCATAGAAAATCATCGCTATTAGAGCCTGATGTAGTGATGTTGATCCTGTAATCTAGGAAAATAAAGCAATGTATTCATTGATTTTTAGACAAATGGATGCTTTTCCTTTTAATTTCACTATGTCATGTCGATGAGGAAACCCAATGAGGAAATATATATCCTGAGTCTTTGTCTTTAGAGAGTCCCCCCTAATCATGAAACCATATGCTTTTGTCTCCCAATAATATATCAATGTCTCATGCAATCTGTGTTGTGATCTAATTCCATTTCAATAGAAGAAATTGTTCAATCCTCATCATCAGAGGGATTCTTGAGACTTTGGTTCATCCATGACCTTATTGTCAACATCTCCATGTTCTCTATCCCTCCATTCAATCACCATCCTACAAATGTTTTTCCAAATTTTGAGTTAAAATTTAAAATTTTGAAGGTTTACAGGGATATAAGTGATTTCCTTTTAGGAAAGTCATGTACATACATGACTGTCACTAAACGAAACCTCTTATATCCTTTTATATACATGGCTTTCATGAAAAAAGTCCGCATACATCACCATTTTCCCTCAAAACACATTTAAACACTCAAAAAATCACTAAAATGAAAAAACGTATGGATAAAATTGAAGAAGAGGAAGTGGTCTCTTACCTGGTCCAAGAAGTTTTGGATTTTGAGCTATGTGTGTCCTGTACCGATCCCCGGAAGGTTGAAAGGTAAAAAGGGACCCCAATTCTCTCCAAATGGTAAAAAATAAAATAAGTTTTTCACCTATTTTCACTCAATTGTTCCACTTTTTGTATAGTTTTTTATGCCCTTTTAACATTTTTACACCGTTTAGAGTAATTTAAGTATATTGGAGATGTTTTCTTATGAAATTATCCTTGAAAGGTATATTTTTCCAATTTTTTATATATTTTTTGGTGTTTTTTTACTTCTTTGGGAGGTATTGTGCTCTTTACTGTCATATAGGGTAGTTTTCATTCCACCTGCATTATGCATTTATCCATATCACTCAAATAATTTCCTTAGGGTCAACCCCATTCATTGTGACATTATACCTTCAAGATTCTATAAATGTGTCGTTTGTGGATGGTAGAGATTACCTCTTCATGGGTTCCCTAGTTAACTCCTCACTAGCCATTTTGGCACCCATGCTACATTTTTCCCATAGGCTGGGAAGCCCTTTTTAGTCTTGCCATGACTTTGTGTTGAAGCTTCATATATTATTCTCATCTATTGTTGGCCAGTTACCCATGGGGATTCCAAAATATTTGTTGTGTTGATTTGTATTTCCATTGCATATTGATCACTTGCACTTTTTGGGCCTAATGTTGGCTTCATCGTGTTGTTATATAGCCAATTGTATATGCATTCTTGAAAAGTTACCATCCTTGCAATATTATCCTTTTCAACTTGACACATGTATTCCTGGAGGAAACTTACCCCCGAGTGTCCATATCCTACACATTCTTTCCTTGCGTTGAGCATAGGTGTGTTCCTTATGCTTGGAACTAGTTTTCTTTCCCATGACACTCGTTTCCTCCACTGTATGATAGCATTCTTTTATTCCTTTTCAGGATTTATAATATCCAACAAAAAAAAAAAAAAGAGGGATGGGAATGATTCTTATTTTATATATGGAAGCTACTTATGTCTCCCTTGTAAAAAACAATCTTATGAGTCTTCACATATTTATTTCATGTAGTATGGCTTTAGAAGGCCTTTTTTCTCATATTTGAGCCTAATCTCTTTTGGCTGGTTACTCTTCCATTCATATAGAGCATTTGTCTATGTCTCATGTGTCACACATATATCCTATTTTATAATCCATGTTGCATAAGTCACATTTTGTTTTGTGTCTCTTTTCAAGGGAGGTCCTCCTCTGTTGGCCATTCTGTAGAAATATTTGATTCTTCAAGTCAGCCTTCCCATGCCACTCTAGTATTTCTCAGTTTCAAAACTATATTTGTATCCCACTCATGCTAGTATAGAAGGTCCCCATTGAATTATTGTTGGAGGGTCTTCTCTTATCGACTACTACACATTTTTATGAGAGTATGACCTAGAGTTGAGCCCTAGGCCTATTTACATCATTGATAGGCGACCTTATGCTCAATAGATGGAACACCATCATTGGTCGCCGACTGAGTGATTTCCCTTGTGTTCAACTTCTGTTGATGTTTGGACAACATCGGGAATACATTCTCTTAGAATAATAATTAATAATATAATTATTGATTATTAAATATCATATATAATAAGTAAATGATAATAATAAATAGTTATTGATTATTCAAGGGACACATCATTTCATGGATGGTCACCATATGTTCCCTATATATGGATAATTCATCATTGTAATAATATATCGATCATATATCATATGAATAAAAACAAACATGGTATCAAAGAAGGACTAGGATTGACTCCCTCACGGGAGGGCCTAGGGAAATGGTAAGGAAATGGGAGCCCATGAGAGTTAGATTTATTAATTTTCCACATAGATGGATTCAAAAACGAATAATATGGATGGATTCAAATAACTAGGAAACCATAAATATAGATGGATTTATAAACCTCATAAACCATTCAATTGAATTTATTGATTGATAAAATTGCATGTTCATCGTACTAGAATCACAATTTCAAATTTCCAGTGAAATATGAAGAAAATAGGTGAGGCATTCGAATTTTTTGGAGATTACAAAGATCACACATTTCTTAGTTAGAGTTCACAATGTCATTTCGGGGACTTGTAGTGGGGAGGCCAGAGGAGGTAACTCACCCAAACACCCTCAAGGCTACCCTTATAGAGGGTATTTCCACTCTCATCTTTGTATTCAAAGGTGAAGGATCTAGCATGGCATTTGCCAAGCTTATGAGTGACGCTTTGAAAACACCGGTTGGGTTGTTGGTTGTGGGTCTGGCGCATGGTCTCTGAATTTTTATGGAAGTGTTCGTGAGAGCCAACAACTCTAGTGGCCATGTTAACCCTGTAGTCACCTTCGGTGTGCTTGTCAGAGGGCACACCACACTTCTGAGGGGTATTCTCTATTGGCTTGTGCAACTCATCATCATCATTGTTTCTTGCTTCTTGCTCGATGTGAAAACTCCTGAGCGTAAAGACCAATATGAGAAGTCACATGTAGGTATGATACATATGACAGAATAAAACAAATAAATGTACTGGAAATCAACCAAATCAGGACCACATGCCAGTGTTTAAACGGGTAGAGGTAGATCGATGTTTTTCATCATTTTTCCCATTGTAAGGATGGAGTGATATTATTCCAATGAGAGATAGAGGGAAAACTATTGTAATTACTATATTTTTTGTCCTTTGTATACAAATATGCAATGCTTCTAAAGTCACGGGGATAGAAAGTCTTGATGCTTCTTGTTTCTACAACAAGAGTAAAGTGGAGAGATTGAAGTATCGATTGAGTGCCAAATCAAATGATCATGTTATCTAAAGTTTCTTATCAACGTTAAGAAGGAGGTGTGGTGTTTTCTCTCCTCTAGATGACTAACCCCTCTGGACAAGGGTTTCCCTAATTAGTCATGTGAGGTGACTGAGGGAGTAATGATCATTTGGGTACAAGTATTGCCTAATCCATGTGAGGTGGCTAGGTGTGAATAAGACTCGAAGCTTAACCTTGTCTATGCCATGTGAGGTGGCTAGGTGTGAATGAGGCTATGGTTGTAGTCTTGCATATGCCATGTGAGGTGGATAGGTGTAAATAAATCTACTGGGAGAGGAGAAACATCACAACATGGTCATGGAGACTATGGAAGTGGTTGTGTACTATTGGATGACAATGTAGTAGCTTTGTGCTACTGGTTGATTGCAGCATAGTCATAAAGAATGTGTTGGATGATTTGAGCTACCAATGGCATGGTAGTAGCAATATGATACTAGTTGATTAGAGAGTATTCAATGGATTAATAGATGAAGGAACCAACACATTAGTTTCATGAGGAAACCTCAATATGTCTTGGGGGACATTGGTTCCATGAGGGAACCTTGATGTGTCCTAGAGATGTTTGAGGCAAGGATCAAGAGGGAGTACACCATTCCTCACAACCCTCAACAAAATGGGGTCACAGATAGAAAGATATGGTACCTTTCGTGAGAGAAATATACCTCAGAAATATCCATGTTATGTCATAGTTATGAGCCACATCATTGATTCTAAACCTTCATGTTATGAGGAGGCAACTAGTCATCCAATATGGAGAGATTCCATTATGGAGGAGTATCAGTCCATCATGAAGAATGATGTGTGGGATATTGTTCCGAGGCCTGAGGGGAAGTTTGCAGTGACTTCCAAATGGATCTACAAGATCAAACACATAGTTGACGGGAGCATTGAGAGGCAAAAAATGATATTTGTTACTAGAGGATTTTCTTAGGTGGAGGGAACAAATTATGAGGAGACATTTTCTCATGTTTCTCAATACACTTCTATCCAGATGATTATTTCCCCTGCAACATCCATGGGTTGGAGAGTACATCAGATGGATGTAAAGACAAACTTTCTCAATAGAGAGTTTGAGGAAGAAGTATACATCTAGAAACCATATGGTTTCGTGATACATGAGAAGGAGTCTCATGTATGCAAGTTGAAGAAGGTATTGTATGGACTCAAGAAACCACCTTGATCTTGGTATGCAAGGATTGATGGACACCTGATGATTTTTGGGCTTCAACAAAAGTGTTTTCGATCCCATCCTATACTACAATATTGTTAATGGTGAGTCCCTGATTTTGGTCCTCTACATTGATGATTTATTCCTCACCAATACAGAGAGACTTATTTTTGAATGCAAGTATGTATTGGCCTCTAATTTTGAGATGAAGGACCTTGGTATGATGCACTACTTCTTGGGACTAGAAGTGTGGGAGAGAACTAATGAGATCTTCTTGAGTCAGGGAAAGTACACAATTGAGATATTGAAGAAGTTTGAGATACTAAACTTCAAGCCCATGGCTACACCAATGATGACAAATCTGAAGAAACTAAGTGTGTCTTCTTCTAATTTTGACGAAATTGATCCAACTCTGTACAAAAAGATGATTGAATAATTGATGTATCTGGTTAACACTAGAACAAATATTTGCTATGCAGTGAATGCACTAGGATAGTTTATAAGTCAGTTGAGATATACACACTAGATTTCTTCAAAGCATGTGTTGAGATACTTGCGAGGCACATTTGGACATGGTCTGAGATATATTTCTAGTATTGATATGATATGGTAGGAATATATTGACTCTTATTGGGCAGGGAGCGTAATGGATAGAAAGAGAACCTTCGGGTCCTGCTTCACTTTGGGGTCTTCCATGGTTTCCTGGTGTAGCAGGAAACAAACTTATGTGGCTTTGAGAACAACATAAGAAGAGTACATTGCATTAAGTATGACAGTCTGTGAAGTAGTGTGGCTTCGCAAGATCCTTGTAGATTTATCTGAACATGTGTTGGATTCCACCATTATTCATTATGGTAACCAAATTTGTGTGAAGATCTCTGATAATTCAGTGTTTCATGACAAATCGGACCACATTGAGATCAAGTACCATTACATCCGAGACACGGTTGTTATAACCCTAATTTTTACTAGACATGCTTACCTAGCATCAAGACATCTCATTTTTCTTCTTTGCCAAGCTAGTACTGAACAACTCTTCTTAAAAACACCCTTTTTAAAGGCACACATGCCCTGCTCCACTACAACCCATATGTACACGCTATCTAACCCACTACAGCTCACGTGTACCTACAAAAGCACGAAAAATGGAAATTTGTTGATGGAACACACATTTTTGGGTAAGTTAACTAAACCTTTCGGCCATGCATGGCCAGTCACTTGACCAAATACCTAGCTGCTTCTAGCCTATAAAAGAAGGGGTAGGGGTCCCATTTGAAAGGAAGAAAATCATAGTAAAGAAACTCTACCCGAATTAGCATTCCCCTTGCCTCAACCTTTTGCAACTATTATTTGAAGAGAAGCATATACAGAAGCAGTTGGAGCACAGTTGAAGAGGAGCCCAGGAACGGATTCGAGGAGTAGTGGTCGATCTCACTATTGTAAGGTATTCTTGTGAGATTAATAAAATAAGTACTTTTCCCGTCCCACCATATGAGGTTTCCATTGTTTGAATATTGATTATATGTTGATTAAATCTATAACCCATTAGTTCATAGATCAAATGCATGTGGAGTTCTTCATTTGTCTTTTGTGAATGTAGGTTAGCATTGGGAGGAAAGTTGCAGTCGAAGAGCGACCAAGAGTGACAAAGGATCAACATCAAACACGAAAATAAGGTACGCCAACTTGATCTTTTTAACCTTTTATTTCCACATGAATAATGAGGTTTAGGCATGGGATGATGGTAGAAATTAGGAAGCTTTAGGTCATTTTTGCATGCATGATAAAACCCTTAGTGCTAGTTTGTAGGATGGATTTCCCACCCACAACATAATTGGCGACCATATTGGGGACTGTGCGAGTGAGTGACGTAAAGTTTCTCTCTACTCATCTCAAAACTCTCTCAGCCTCACTGGTTGGAGGTCCTCCTACTGTTGTTGGTTCATCGGTTGCAGTTGGGGTGACCTCTGGTTGAGGACGTCGCCTGTTCCTCACAAAGTCCACTAGTTGCACTGGCCCCACATCTGCACATAACAAAAACTGATCTGTCAGATACTCTAGTGTATATAAAAAAAATGATATATATAAAAAACAACATAAAAATTACATATATTTAACAAACAAAGAAAACAAAGAAAACTTACCCATCTCTCCTCGCTGCTCTCTGGGAGGTACTGGTTAGTCCCGACATAGCGGTAGTCCTCTATGACTGGAATCTGTTGCACCCACCAAGCAAAGAACTTGTCATCGAAGGCCTCAATGGTCCTCCCTCCCCCCTATCGCGGCAACAATGTCACCCATCTGCATAGTGCAGGGTGAGAGGCCTCATGCCCTCGTATAGTCTCTCTAGGACTGAAACTAGGCACTCTCTCAAAAAATAAAGCACAAAGAATCGTCCCAAACCCAAAGTTCCTCTGATTCCGCATTCAAAACTTTGTTAATTTCCTCTTCATAAAGTCCAGTAATGTGGTACTCCAGTCAAATATTTGAGCATTTAAGGATTGAACTACACAATTCATGTGTGCATGGGAAGATTGATGCAAAGACGCAGACCCAGTAATCCGCCCAATGAGAAACACTATCACTTTCAGTGATAAGCTTGAGATTTTGCTTATCAGCACTTGCGAGCTCGTCCTGTCAGTGTCAGCTTCACAATGGAGTCCAATCAACTCCGATATGTTGTGAGGCCTGGAGGGAAAGGTATGAAAAGTGACTATTTCCCCTCTCCTTGAGAGGACAGTCAGAAAGTATATATCCTCTATCATTGGAGCTAGCAACTACCCCTCTACCATAAAGGCCTTTGCATCGAGATGCCAATAATCCACCAAGGAGTTCAATAGCCTTGGTTGTGCTTGCATGAAAGGACAATGGAAAAAATTTAGAAAACCACACTGCAACAATGAAGCAAGAGAATCAGGGTCCTCATCAACCAACACATCAATATCCTCACGCTCTCTTTCCCTCCAGTGAACATACATCCTGCAAATAGACAAAGTTCAGGAGGGTTAAGTCTTTTTTTTTTTTTACACTAAATGGAAGGTCCATGCGAGTTGTAGTGCTCACAGTAGCATGTACATGCGGGATGTCATAAGGAAACCCATGTGTACACTCGGGCTGTCATAAGACAACCCACGTGGACATAGGGCCGACCTTTTAAAAGTCGACGCCCCCCAAAAAAATGAACTCAAATGCATAAAGAAAGAATTAAATTGCAAGAGGGGGTAGTGAATACTTACTTGGTCCAAGAGGATGGTCGTTTCATCCATTGAGGCTCCCAGAATCAAATCTTTTCACAAAGGGGTAGTTTTGGCTTTTAGTCAATTTCTCAATTAGCAATGGTGATAATGAGCTACCAACTTCTATTTATAGACTTTTTGGCCTCTTTTTGTCAATTTTTGGACCCTTTTGTCATTTTGTTTAAACTAAAAATCATTTAGTATGGTTCAAGAGTTTTATTTGGATTGTCACAAGAAGTGTTATTTGGTTATTTGGAAACTTTTTGGAGTTTTGGGTCGTTTTGAAGGTCCTTTGGTAAAAAGCCATTTTTTTCCAACTCGTTACATTTGAGATAGGATTCCACCTCCACTTTTTGCATCTTGTTGTATTTTCTGCTTTTCCATAGGATTGATCCCACCGAGTTGTGACACGAAACCATCATTGTTGCTTTAGGACTGTCATGATTTAGTGGTAGAGCCTACCTTAACATGGATGCCCTAGGTAGATCCTAGTTGCATTTTGGTGTCCATGCTATCACTAACGACTATAGGCCTGGGAGTCCTTACTAGTTTTTCCTGATTATGAGTTTTGAGCCTCATTTGCATGATTCCTTATCACTTTTGACCTCACCCTCAGGACTCCCAAAACTTAACGGGTCTTCTTTTAATCTCTTTTCAGACCCTCTAAAAGTGAAAAGATTGTTGAGCAATCTTGTTGACCTTCACGCTCGCTAAACTGAAATTTCAAGTCACATCTGTTCGGCAGTAGTTTACCCCTTTTTCGGTCTGGATGGTTAATTGTACGAACAACGGTATACTCTAGGAGTCTCGGTTCTATAGAAGAGTATTCTCAGGTATGATTTTAACTCTTTTTTAGGCCCGAGGGACTAAATTTACGAAAAAGGTACCCCCACGGAGTCCATAGTTAAGCTCTTTTCAGACTCCCTAAAATTGAAAAGATCGTCGAGCGACCTTATTCTTTCATACTCGTTAAAATGGTCCAAAAGAACATTCCTGATGGAGTCCATAGTTAAGCTTTTTTCCGACTCCTTAAAAATGAAAAAATTGCCGAGTGATCTTGTCTTTATCACACTCATTAAAATGGTTTTGAATAGGCGTCTGATCGGTGCTAGTTTACCCCTTTTTCGAACTGACTAGACTATCTTCGAAAAAGGTACCCCAGTGGAGTCCCCTTTTACATTTTTTCAGACTCCCTAAATATGAAAACCCGTCGAGCTTACCTTCTCTAGGATCGTTAAAATTACATCGAAGGACATTACCATTGTGTGTCTTATTAATCGTGTTTTCATACCCACATCTTTGGCCTAATTCCAGCTCCATGTTGCTCTCAATTGAACCATCTAAAGCATGCCTTATATGCAAGCCCTGTAGCACTTTGCCTTTGCATCTTGACACCTTTGGCTCCTGGAGGGATTTTTCCGAGTGTCATTTCTCTAAACATCAGTCTTGTCCTTGCGCCTAGAAATAGTATGTTTGCGACACTCGTTCCTCCTTTGTAACGTAGCATTCTTTCATTCTTTTTTCAAAAATTATTGAAAAAGATTAAAAAAAATCAAATATACCCCAAAAAGAGGAAGGGAAAAGTATTTTCTTTTTATTGGAAGCACAATGAGTCGCTCTTGGACAAAGCACATCCTTTCATTTGTTCGTCAAGCCTTGGGATTTAATATGACCTTAGGAAGTTGTTCTCGCTACATAGAGTTGCGTCCTCCTCCGTTTGGTTATTCTTCCAAACATATGGATATTTTTCTTTGCCTCCTGCATCGTGAACTTATGTCAAAACATCATGCTGCCTAAGTCTCATCTTTTGTTGTTCTCTTGTCCAAGTGAAGTTTTTACCAATCTTGAGTCGGCCCCTCTGTAGTATTGTCTCTTACCCCATGCCCGACTATCCCATAATCCCAATCAAGTCTTTTGTTTGAAATCAATGAAGTCCTTAGCCTGATCATCAAGATCCTCTCGTTCGTTCATGATAATCCATCGAAGACCTCTAGGCAGTGAAGTCGTACACTCATATCTACACTCCTACTCAAGTTGTGAAGGTTTTGAAGTTTTTGCTAGAGATCTGAAGGCCTCAACTCTAGCCATCAGGCCTTATTAGCTTTTGAATATGGATACTATACATGTATATATTTTTTATTTCGATATGTAGATCTGTTGTGTATTACTCCTGGCTACACTTTATATAGTTATATGACATGGATCTGTAGTGTATTTGATTGGCAGCCATAATTTTATTTTATCCCGAGCATGGGTATGCCCGCCTCGGTGAGACAATTGTTATTTTGTAGATGGCACCTTTCGAATTCTAGTCTTTGGTCTCACTGGTTTGGTACGTTGGTGAAGATTGATCATGTATTTCGGCCATCAGATGCTCTTCTGAACTCACACATTAGTGGCATCTTTTATAACCCTAATTTGCACCAGACATTCTTACCTGGCATCAGGCCATCTCATTTTCCTTCTTTGCCAAGCTAGTACTGAACAACTCTTCTTAAAAACACCATTTTTAAAGGCACACGCGTCCTGCTCCACTACATCCCACGTGTACACGCTATCTGACCCACTACATCTCGCTTGTACCTACAAAAGCACGAAAAATGGAAAGTTGTTGACGAAACTCACAGTTTTAGGTAAGTTAACTAAACCTTTCAACCATGCATCGCCAATCACTTGACCAAATACCTAGCTCCTTCTAGCCTATAAAAGAAGGGGTAGGGGTCCCATTTGAAAGGAGGAAAATCATAGTAAAGAAACTCTACCCGAATTAGCATTCCCCTTGCCTCAACCTTTAGAAACTATTATGTGAAGAGAAGCATATACAGAAGCAGTTGGAGCACAGTTGAAGAGGAGCTCAGGACCAGATTTGAGGAGCAATGGCCAATCTCACTATTGTAAGGTATTCTTGTAAGATTAAGAAAAGAAGTGTGTTTCCCGTCTCAGCATATGAGGTTTCCATTGTTTGAATATTGATTATATGTTGATTAAATCTATAACCCATTATTTCATAGATCAAATGCATGTGGAGTTCTTTGTTTTTATTTTTTGAATGCAGGTCAGCATTGGGAGGAGAGTTGCAGTCGAAGAGCGATCAAGCGTGAAAAAGGATCGACATCAAACATGAAAATAAGGTACGACAACTTGATCTTTTTAACCTTGTATTTGCACATGAATAATGGGGTTTAGGCATGGGATGATGGTAGAAAGTAGGAAGCTTTAGGTCATTCCTGCATGCATGATAAAACCCTTAGTGCTAGTCTGTAGGAGGGATTTCCCACCCACAACAATGGTCCAGAGGAAGGAAGTATTGGTGTACTACCTTCCTATAGATGAGCAAGTTGTTGATGTTTTTTACCAAACCAGGATGAAGTTCAAGTACTTCTATTATAGACTTGGCATGGCATAGAATGCATCCCTCGATGAGAGGGAGTGTTGATATTTGCAGCTTCCTAAAACATTCTCCATATCGTACTCCTATGTGACTGAGCATAGTTGATCTTTGATGACACTTATCCGAGAAGGGATAAGTGGGGCACTTATTCAAGAAGGGATAAGTGTGTTTGGCCTTATAGCCCAACATCCCATGTGGAGAGCACATGAGGACATGTCAAGGTAGTTGACCCTAGATGTCATACACTATGGGAGTTGACCCTAGCATTTCTAGAGGGTGTATCCTCTAGAAGTCCACATGGAGTTCCGTGTGTGACAAACTTTCTCCAGATCATACTCCTCTGTGAATTGAGTTGAGTTGATCTGTGAGGAAAATTATTCGAGAAGAGATAAGTGCATTTGGGCTTATATCCCATCATCCCATGTGAAGATAACATGAGGACATGTCAAGGGAGTTGACCCTTGACATCTCACACTATGGGGAGTTGAACCTAAGTGTTCCTAAAGAGATTAGCCTCTAGAAGTCCACATGGGAGTGCCATCTATGAAAAACCATGGTGGTTATGTACCATTGGTGGAGACTACATGTCTCTAGATAGTAGTTGTGTACTACTATAGAAAGATACCTCCCTAGCTAACAGGGAGTGTTGATGTTTTAGCATCGGACAAACTTCTCCTAGATTGGGTTGCAGACCAAAGGAGATAGGATACATTTATCATAAAGGTGCACTTGTGGTAAATGGGCCCAGACGTAGTCCTTCCTTGATCATGACAAGGAATAATATGGACTCGATGTGCTTGAAGTTCTTTCCATGTGTTAGTTAGCATCAAGACAACATTCACTCATAGGTGTGTACTTGTGGTGAAAGATCCTAGTGTGGTCTCTGTCCTATTCATGGTGATTTGAAAAGGAATGATAAAGACTCAATATGCTATATTCTATTACATGCAGACCCAAAGTGATCCTAATCTAAGAGAGATTTAATTGGCTCAGAGGGAGAGCCACAGAAGGGGTTTCTCCTCAGCTCAGGTGGGAGAGAGATGTCTCCCAAGACTGACAGACAAGTGTCATGAGTGTAGGGTTAAGTTCGTATACTTCAAAGACAAACTTTGCATGTTGCAGAATGTCTCCCTCGTTGAGAGGGAGTGTTGATGTTTGGACAACATCGAGAAGACATTCTCTTAGAATAATAATTAATAATATATTATTGATTATTAAATATCATATATAATAAGTAAATGATAATAATAAATAGTTATTGATTATTCAAGGGACATATCCTTTCATGGATGGTCACCATATGTTCTCTAAATATGGAACACTCATCATTGTACTAATATATTGATCATATCTCATATGAATAAAAAACAACTTCAACAATTATTATCACACATAGGGATTCATGCGGTACCTTGGTTTCCATTTGACCCCATTGGTGGATTCCTCGTCATTTTTAGTAGTCTCCATTATTGGATACTATTCAGAGATTCTTTGTCATGTGCTATTCCATATAGATCATTTTGGAGTCATACCTCAGTGTAGTCGTTACAATATTTTATCCCAATTCCTTCCAAATATTTGGCCTTCTGCTACTCCTCATGCTAGATGATGACAAATGACTTAATATCTTCCTTCTAATGGATCTCTTCCTATCAATGTCATCACACCTTAATTTGATACAAATATATAGAGTCACTGTTATTACCTTCAGGATTGCAGTCATCAAAGATAGGTTCCTTCACTATTGACAATGGGAATACATCAATGTCCCCTAATTGATAGATTCTATCAGGTGTTCAAAATCAACTCATTTATTCACACTTGTTATATTATACTAAGTACCTTGACACCCATTATCATTATCATTGGGTTGTCTCACATTTTTTAACGAGATACATCAATGACTGGTAATAAAACGATGTCTCATTTTGTTTGAATCCAACACATTTATTCACATAGTGTAGACTCGTACTAGGAAAGATTGTTTTGAATACTTTAGGTGAAGTACGAACACCACCTCTTTTGTTCTCCTACCCGACTTGTATTGATTGTACTTTCGGATTTGACATTGGTACTTGTAGAGGATCAGTTTGTTCACTCCATTGGTTCTATATATCCTTTGCTTGATTCTGATACACAACTCAACTTTGTATCCATTCATGGATACGATCTACATTTTTTCATGGATCCACTATGTGTTTTCTCATGGCCATGATTGCTACTTCTATATATCACATGGTTCAAATGTGTATAGTTTTCATGGACATGGACATCAATTATGATTTCATTACTTGTGGATCTACAATGTACTTTATTTGGAGGCAATTCTTACATCACAATTGAGATTGTGAATACCCAACTTGAGAAGAGAGTATCTTGTTTCTATTGTAGATATTGTTCCAGGACTGGTCTTCAACTACTCCTACCCAATGGCCCCTCCATAATCTCATGACCATTTGTAATGTATTTTGGCCATCGGTTTCTCTTCTTACCTCACACATTATGGGTCATCTATTATAATGTCATCTGAAACCACATATGCTCATGAAAACTCATTGGCATAAGTTACATCTATTTCCCTGCTTGTAGGAGAAAAATCCTCCTTTTGCTCACTAAAAATATCTTTAAAATGCCATTTTTCTAGATGTACGCAACTCTCCTTAAATAAAATCATGTACATACATGAATTTCTAGTTAGAAACCCATGTACATGTTTAATTGAATAAAAAAAATAATAAATCCTGATATTTTTGGTGGAGTTGATGGGTTCCCTAGGTTCTCGACCTCTTGTATCCCGTTCATAACTACTCCAACTGTCAAAAGGGAGTATAAAAGATATCCTTGAGATGAAGGAAAATACATGAAATAAATTCACCCTTATGCTGGCATTTTTCTTATATTCCTGCAAGCCCCTATTTACCCTTGCTTCTAATATTGTCCTCCCCCCCTTAAAACCCTTGTTTTCAGTATTTTTGTTCCCCCCTATCTTCTTAGGAAGAAATCCATCACTTCCTTGGACTTGTTGGAACACAAAGATTTGGAGGTTATGCATGTCATCTCTGGCCTTTGGTGGAGGAACTCAGATCCTAGTTCTAGGACCATGCCATAATGGTTACATGTTGTAACCAACTTCTATGTTTTTATTAATAAAGGATCATTCGTTCTCTTCCATTTCTATTTGTAGATTCATGTTTTTAATGAGATTATTTTATGTCTTATTTTAAATCTATTATGCAAATTGAATTTATCATATCTAGTTAGTTAGAAGATAACTACCTATTTGCAATTCCATTCTTCTTTGTTTGTAGGAGTTTCAAAGGATCATTTTGAAGGAGGTATGGAGCGAAATTCCTTAAGCAGGATCGAGTTCAAACATTGTTTTCCAGGTATGTTCTCTTTCCTATCTTCTCAAAGTTAGGTATCACAAGTAGTTACATTTAATTAAATTCCGAATTAGAGTACGAGAGAAGTCTTTTAGGGCACCACTTTGTTGTGTCCCTAACCAATATCCATAGGATTTAGTTTTTCATAACAAAAACTTAGACATACTTCCTCTTTTTTCCACTAGACTATTCTCTCTCTTTTCCTTCTTTTTCATCTACCTCTTTGGTCTGGAGCTCAAGTTCTTTCTTCTCCTCTCCACTTTCTCTAGTGATCACTAATTCCACATGTTTATTATTTCTAAAAGAAACCCATGTAACCTCCTTGGAGCATTGTTAAGAACCAAATATCAATATAGCATAGAAAAACCTTAGAATAAGTACTCAACGCCTTGAAAAAGAGAGAATTTCATATAATAATCCTCTTTGAGGGGGCAACCTCCTTTTACCCCACATAAATGTTCAAGTACAAGATGATTCCAAATGAAAATGTCTCCTTGGTATATATAGGAGACTAGGAGGTATAATTACCACCAATGGAATAAAGCCGACATAAATAAAATAACATTACTAATGTAATATGCCCTAATTAAGGGGTAATGAGCCAATATTATGGCTTAACATGCCCCTCCCCTTGAGACAAGTGTTGTCTGCAATACTTGAGTAAATCTGGATGCTTCTGTATAAAAGACTCATCTTCCCAAGTGGAATCTTCAGCCGGTAGTTTCCTCCATTTAATGAGATACTCTGAAATGGATCTATTCCTCAGCTAGAGAATTCTTGTGTCAGTGATGGCTTCAGGCTCCAATATGATTTTTCCTTCCTCGTCAAGTTCTGGCAATATAGTTTGAACTGGGATCTTGTCACCTATAATATTCTTTAAGCATGAAACATGGAAAACTAGCTGTACTCATGAAGATGCAGACAACTCCAATTTGTATGCCATAGTACCAATATTTTGAAACACCTTATAAGGGCCATAATACATTGGTGATAATTTATGATCCTTCTTGGCTTGCTCGAGGGACATCTATTTGTATGGTTGTAGTCTTAAAAATACCCAATCCCCTACTTCATACTTCTTTCACTATGATGTTGATCTGCTTGTTGTTTCATGCGATTTTGTGCCATGGTCAGGTTGTCCTTTAAGATTTGGAGAACTTGTTGTTGATGCTCAATGTGATCTTCCACTGCTTGAAACTTAGATTTTTCTTTTAGAGAAGAAGTGATGGAAGTAGGGTGGTATCCATAGAGTTCCATAAAGGGTGTCGTTTTTGTTGCAGTATGAAAGGAAGTGTTATACCA
Organism: Picea engelmannii; assembly: GCA_009831015.1. Classification (NCBI taxonomy): domain Eukaryota; kingdom Viridiplantae; phylum Streptophyta; class Pinopsida; order Pinales; family Pinaceae; genus Picea; species Picea engelmannii. Next base: position 645,458 of record ML776620.1, on the reverse strand, counting down.
CCATTCTGCCAAGGGTAACCATTTGAACCATTGTTTTTTTTTATCAGGGACAAAGCAACGAAGGTAGCCTTCCAGACATTTGTTCACTATCTCGGTTTGTCCATTAGATTGAGTATGATAGGATGAGATATGAGCCAATTGAGTACCCAAACAAGAAAATAATTATGTCCAAAAATGTCCAGTGAAGATGGGATCTCTGTCACTTACAATAATCTTTGGTCTTCCATGTATCTTTTGAACTCTCTCCATGAATGCGGTGGAAACTGTACTAGCTTTGAAGGAATGAGAGAGTGCACAAAAGTGTGCATACTTGGTCAGTCTATCAACAATCACCATGATGACACTCTTTCCTTTAGACTTCAGTAACCCTATGATGAAATCCATGGAAACCTCCTCCCAGCGTTGACTTGGGATGGCTAATGGTTGTAAAAGACCTGGGGTCTTAATTTTTTCCACCTTATTTTGTTTGCAAACCAAACATTTTGCCACAAACCTTTGAACATCAATTTTAAGGCCATCCCCAAAAAAATGCTTCTTAACTCTATGGTAGGTTTTCAAAAATCCCAAGTGCCCTCCTACTGGAGAGGTGTGCAATTCCAATAATACCTTTTGTTTGAGTTGGGAGTTCTTACATAAATATAAGCGATCTTTGTACCATAGTGAATCATTTTTCCATGTAAA
>ML776620.1:619626-641399 GCA_009831015.1 Picea engelmannii | reverse complement strand
AGGCTTATTTGGTGTAGAAGTTCCCTTTTTTGGTGGCATGTTGGCCAAGTATCACTTTAAACCTTGATTTTGAGGTGGTTCTTCTAGACAATATTCCTTTTATTGTATCTCCAAAATTTCGACCCTTCTGAGTATGAACTTTTATTTTTTTTAGGTCTCTGATATTTCTACTCTTCAATGCCACAGGTCTGATAAAAATTGAATGTGCCAAGTGAAATTTATGGTAACTTCCCTACAACTTGTTGTTTTTTGGCCTTTCTAGGAGATCTCACTTGTATATCATGCTCCACACAAAATAATTGATATAAAATTCTGAAACTTGTACCAGAACTACTACGGTCTATCCACTATCCAATGAAACTAATCTAACTCAATTTGGATACTCTAGGAATAATTTATGAGTGTTTTACCTGGAACACCTGCTTGAGACTAGTGAATAGAACTAGTCAAATACCCTATCTTCCACAGGGTGTATCTACAAATTTAAGATGACCCAGAAGTTGAAATTGCTACCACAGATACCTTACTAATTTCTGAGAATATCCTTTGGAGTTCAGGGTCTTGATCCGTCTACTAAATATCCTCCAAGTCGTTCTTTCTGAATCGTTGTAGAAAACATTTTATAGTGAAAATTCCACGGTGTCTCAAATGTAGCAACGAAACCCCAAGACCTTGAGCTCTGATACCATATGTTAAGAACCAAATATCAATATAGCATAGAAAAACCTCAGAATAAGTACTCAACACCTTGAAAAAGAGAGAATTTCAGATAATAAGCCTCTTCGAGGGGGAAACCTCCTTTTACCCCACATAAATGTTCAAGTACAAGATGATTCCAAATGAAAATGTCTCCCTTGTATATATAGGAGACTAGGAGGTATAATTACAACTAATGGAATAAAGCCAACATAAATAAAATAACATTACTAATGTAATATGCCCCAATTAAGGGGTAATGAGCCAATATTAGGGCTTAACAAGCGTGGAAATCCTAACTAACTTTCAATCTCATCCATCATCTTTCCCATGATATCTCAAGTTGTCTTTGTTCATCATTCATGAATATTCCTGAAGATCTTCTTTTGATTCAACATGCATGTGATATATTCAAATTATTTTACGCATAGTACAAAACTTGGTTGGCATGCATGCCTTATTCCTTTCATCATGCATTTGTTGATATGTGCACACAAACATTATATGTGTATGGATAAATTTCCCAAAACCTTGGGTTCTAATAGGCCTTGAACCTTATTAATGGGTTCATCCTCAAGCCAATGATGTTGTACATGGTTAGTCTTCTAGATTGAATTAATACCTAACTGAAGCGAACCAACTGGTAATTCTGTGTGAAGCTTCAGTAAGAGAAAATCATCAAACTTGGTTGTGGGAGAAATGGTGCTTGAGTATGACCAAAGAATCAAACTTGGTTTCAATTGCATCCGAGTTTGATTAAGAGAAAATCGTCTATCTAGGTTGTGGTTGCAACCCAATATGGCTCTTGGAATGAGTTGAGTATCCCTCGCGGTGACAGATCGATTTGGGATTCATTAATCTTGGCTCTTGAACTTTATGTTTTTGAGTTTGGTCTATAGGGGAAATAGGTAGATGTTTTTCATCATGCACTCCAACAATTTGAGATAAATTAGGCTAATCCCTATAGCTAAAAAATGGTCTGGATACTCGAGATCCTGCCAGAAATTGGCCCCAAGTCAAGGATCTATTGGCTCAGACCATAAAATTCCTCATGTCTCATTCAAATTGGGGTATAGTGAGGAAGACGTGGACCACTACAACCAATAGAGGGGCCATTCCAAATAATTAGGATGTCGTTATCAACAAAGGTGATCATCCATGGCAACAGGTTCACCAACTCTCAACTGAGAGAGTTGGTGTCCCATTGCATCTTCAAAGCACAGTTCATGGAACTATTTGGCATCTAGATTCATGTCATTGGTGAATCCCAAGTTGGGGCCCCTTCTCAGTAGTTGTAGACAATTCTGCAACCAACGTGAGAACGAAACTGTAGGACTTTGGGCTGCCAGTGTGGAGTGTGAGTTGTAGGTAACCATTCATCAACTAGAAAATTCCATGGTATTTTATACTTCGTTGGGGATCATGAATTCTTGAATGGATGGGACTTCTTGGTTGTATGACTGTGAATATGGCTCAAAGGACAACTGATGGGAGTTCTATTTGAGGAGAAATGGAGGATCCTTGCAACTATAGTGGCATTGGAAAGGTGTAAAATTAACTGGGAAGAAGGCCAGGAATGTGTTCCATGAAGTTGTTTTTTTTCATCCATCTCTAAGCTCTAGGATACTTATACTGACCCATTGTAGATTCCCATGGTATAGTTTGTAACAATATCGATCTATCGTATTCATGATGTGTCTGTAGGAATGTGTCATCATAATTGTTGCCATACCCTAACCTTGTGTGATTTGGCAGAATAAAATTGTTTGACCCTTCAGTGTTTTTGAGCACCATGTAGGTTATACCACTCCTATGCAAGTCCATTGTCCTATCCAGTACATTGTAGGCTACTCATAACTTCACCCGCTAGTTTAAATATGGGAAATTTGTGGACCTATCATCCTTTCATGTCCTCCTATGTGACCAAAGCATGTCCTATGATTCTAATAAAGGCACAATTATGTTTATCTTATACCAGCTTATCTACCTCCTATGCTACACTAACTCCTACATTATTTTGATCCTTCATAATGCATTCAACCACTATGGGATATAATACACCTTCAACTGGATTCCATTAACGAATCCATTTAGTGGATAAACCTATAGTCTGGCCAACTTCGTTTCTCCTACTTCACTGATGTAGACTATGTGAAATGGGCCTAACTAGCACATGCACAACTTGTCAGGTTGTTTGAGAAATTTTATGTCATATAGGAACCTGGATGTAAAATTTTATGTCGAATGTTACGATAATTCCATTCTTTCTCTCTCTATTTATAAACCACTTGGCTGAATAATTCCATAAGATAGTCCTCTTCTTGTTCCATATGATCATCCAACCGATGCTAAAGTGATTGTTCATCAGACATCTATGTGGTGATGGTGATGTGGAAACTTGGAACAATGAAATCTAATGGGATGACAACCTCCTTTCCATAAACTAATCGAAAGGGAGTATGCTTGGTCAATTGCTTACATGTTGTTTGATATACCTATAGTAATTTTATAATATGATGATCTCAATCATTGTGATGCACATTACAAAATTTTGTTAGGTCATGTTCTAAAATTATTTAATGCTTCAACTGTGCCATTAGCTTGAGGGTGATAGGGGGTTCTCTTTTAATGATGTATCATAAAATCTTGAGTGATTTGGTGAATGGTGTCATTGAGGAAGTGCATGCCTTGATCACTCATTAACACTTTTGGTAAACAAAACTTGTGATCACATTCTCAAATACGAAGCATGCAGTTGTCTCGGTAGTGAAATCCTTGACTGGTGTAGATTTTGACCATCATTTCAAATACTTTGTGGCAGAAATAATGTAGCACCCACTTGTCCATCATGTCGGGGGAATGATTGTTCCTACTAAGTCAATAGACCAATTGTCAAATGGCTCAAAGGATGTGATCAAGAATAGGGGTAGTTCATCTCATCGATAGTTATTTCTAATGCATTGGATGATTTCGCATTGATTGGAATATTCCTTAGCATATGAAAATATTGATGGCCACCATAAAATTGCATGCAATACCTTATGCATAATTTCATTCCAAAAATTATTCCCTCCTACGATGTCCTCATGATTCTCATACAAAATCATGTCCCACTCATGGCCTAAGACACACCTGCATAGAATTTCATCGATGCCAAGCTTGTACAGGTGCTCTGCAATCAACTATCAATATTCATTATGGTTCACCAATTAAAGATGTTTCTCCTTTGTATACTCGGCTGGTGATTGTCCTATGGTAATGTGTTATGCAATATTATCCAGTTTATGTAGGACTACCTCGACATGAAATATTTTTGCATCAATAAGTTCATCATCCAAACTGTGACTTTCTTCCCCCAACTCAATCTTTGAAAGAAGGTCCAGTCCTACATTTATTTTCCCGAATTCAAAATGAACTCAAAATAAAAATCCTGGAAGATTAAAATCCAACAACATATTCTTCCCCCCAACACTAGCTTGTTGACAGAATACTTGAGCACAAAATTGTTAGTAAATAACTTGAATGGGATGCCTAGAAAATAATGTTAATTTTTTTGCTGGAAATATACCATATCCAGGCCCTTGTGCTTCGTTGTGGTATAATTCTTCTCTGAATTGGATAGCTTGCAGATAGAAAAGTACACAAGATTATCAATATTCCCCTTGTTGGGTTGCATGAGAAAAACAACCAATGCAATGGATGACACATCTACATGAACATGGAAAATCTTTTACCAGTATGTAAATACTAATATAGATGTAGTTACCAACTTCTCCTTCAATTTATCTAATGCTTCTTACCATTCATGTGTCCAAAGATACTTTGTATCTTTGTGCAAAAGTTTCTCGAGTGATGCGACAAAATTTGCATAGACTTGAATAAAATGCATGTAATACCTAATGTGGACCAAAGTAGCACACATCTCTCTAACTAAAGTGAGAGCCACCATGTCTAGTATTGCAACAATCTTCGATTGATCCACCGACAATTCTTCCCTGCATACCACATGTCCGAGAAGCGTGCCAAATGATCTACAAAATATACACTTATTCACTTTCAGGGAAATGTGTAGTTGGAAACACCTATCCAACATCAATCGTAGATCTTGCATATGTTCTTTTAATAATCTAAACATTAACTAGTCATCCAAGTACACTTCGAGGAACTTATGAATAATATCATTGAACGTTGTGACTACAATCCTAGAAAATACAACGAGAGAATTCTTCAGCCCAAAGGGCATCATCATGTATGCAAATGATCCCCATTCCATCATGAATGTTGGCTTGGATTGATCTTCTTTGGAAAGTCATACTTGATGATATCTTAAGAAGCCATATATGAATTAGTAGGCCTCACATTCAGCCAAATTGTTTAGTACTTCATTGGTAAATGGAGTAGGGAATGGGTCAAGTACACATGCCACATTTAGGATGTGTATATCAACATAGATCATGATGTCTCCTATCTTCTCTGGTTGCACCACCATTGGAATGATCCACTCTGACTCTTCTATGGAAACGATGACATTGGATTCCAACATCTGATTTAGCTCCTTATTCACCTTCTCCTTATACTTTGGGTTTAGGCGATAAGGTTTCCATTTTACCGGTTCAGGAATTGGATTCAACTGAATTTTCAATACCCCAAGAGATCCTACGATTCTCTTCATATATGAGAAGCTTTGGAGAAAACTATCATTGTCCCAATAATCCCTAATGATGGCCATATTTGGTGCTTCTTTTGTTCCAACGTTAAGTTTCTTTGTCTTAATAAGATGGCGATAACCTAGCATGGCGCTATATAAAGCATCACATTCCACCGTTCACTCGCCCTCATTTTCCTTGATCTATATGCCCCTAGGGTCATCTTCATCGATGTCGCCGCTTTCAATTTTCTAACAATGAACTACCTCTTTACTTTTCACCATTGGTTGTGATAGATGTAGACTACCTTCAATTTGGCATTCTTCAACTAATGTTGAAAGATGAAATCTTTAATTTGTAGGAGGGCCTCTTTTTGCACTGGGGATTCTACCGTGAAACCAAATTTCATATAGAAATACATAATAACACATCCATAGTTTTTTATTTTCCTTCGTGTTTCCTCTTGGATGTACAAATTCCTAGGGACCATGTCCATTGTATGGAAAAATCGATGGACCCATTGAGTGCATGGGATTCGCTTGGTTTTCCAACATCTTTCACAATAATAAATATTCTCCTGGGGATCTTCAGTACCCTTATATCTATTTTCCAATTCAAATTTAGAGATGGGTTGTAATCTGACCTTTATAAACTCGACCATTTGTGCCTAGTCCAGTATGTTCCCATGGTGGGTGGCCCACTAGCATGTAGGTGTTCCTCAGAACACCACATCCATAGCCTGGATCCTTAGGTCTTCGAATATCACTTTCTCCATATATATGAAGAATGTGTCAATTGGACCGATACCATCAAATATCGGTGCATAACATAATTCTGACCGAATCCAATGTACTACTTTTGTTATCTGTGCGCATATCCTAGTGGAGAATTCATACAAATTATTCTTCCATCTCTCCATGGCATCCTATGAATTAGTTTCATAAGGTCACACACTTATCCAGCTCAAATCACCATTGGCTATGGTGTGACATTCCCCCATCCCAATTGAGGGACATTACAGTGTGGAATACACATAAAAATGAAATTATTGCTAACTAAAGTAATTCTTTTACTATTAGTCGATTTTTTGTAGCTTACAACTACAAATTTAAAAAACGTTTAGCTATTGTATATAACCATAAAATAGATGTATCTAAAGCATAAAAAATTAACATGATTTCATCTTATTCATTCACACAAAAACATATAAATCATTCTCAAATACACATAATTCATGCATAGAAATAACACATGTAATAACACATCAACAAGATATAACATTAATCTTTCGAATTTGTTGTGCAACCAACTGCTTGGGATGGATGTTCCACCCAACCATAAACTGATTGTTCCAATTCTCAACATCTAGTCACCCTTGAGATGAGGATAATAATTCACAAAAGAGGGTGGTCTCTCACGGTCCACTCCCAACTCATAAAACTCATAACTCAACTGATATTCTCCTACAACTATCCCAATTTTTCTACTAGCTCTCTTCCTCCTAATCTTCCCAACCCAGGAAATTCACCATTCATTTATCAGGGATAACCCAAGGGATGCACCATCCTTTTATTAGGATTAACCCAAGGAATGTGCCATTCATTTATCAGGGTCTTTCTGGAATAGGTAGCCAGGAATCTCTTAGTTGGGAACTCAAGGGAACTTGTTGCTAGGAAAACTACCAACAAACAAACAACAAACACATGTTGTTACAGTGCAACTCACTTTGGAGTTCACTCTTCAAGCCTAATAACCTAAATATTCAATATTCAGCTCCAAAATTCTCCAAATACATTCCAACTTTATCCATAATTCACCCTCCATGGTTGAACCAACTTCAAGTTCTCTTTCTTCCTCTCTCTCCTTTTTCTTATGCACAAAAACTTCTTGTCTAAGAATTTTTTTCCCAACCAATACAAATTTCCTCCCTTTGGCTTTCATTTATTGAATCACACTCTTCCCCAATATGATTGTACTCAACCCCCATGTTCCCAATAACTCTTGGATGTGACCACTCACACCCACCCTCTTACATGTATTCAATGATTGGATTTGGGAACACTCAATAAAAAATTGGAAGGTTCATATACAAATGACAATTTTAGGGAAAATGGGTTGAAGTAATATACATGGGTATTTACCCCTTGGATCCCTCTTGGCCATTATCCTAGACACTCCCCTCCATTGTGGATTGATTCATCTCCCATCTCTTTTCCATTTCCCCTTAGAATTTGGCATCACATTTTATTAATAAAACAAGGAAATACAATTTGCATATTACATCGCTTGGTCATAGATACCTATTATATCTACGTAAGCATTAATTAAATTGGGGATTATAGTGGGGATGTTACATGTGGGATTGATGTAATCCTCACTACACCCTATAGTAAGATAGATATTTTCAATAAGGGAGATATGTGCATCCTCATTCATGAGCTCATTGTACATGTCACCTTCATTTGGATCCAACGACGCAATCACATGCAAAGTATCCATATCAAATGACATTTGTCTTTTCTTCAAATCAAACACTGCATTATTTTCAAATTCCTAGTCAATGCCCAATAGTGCAGGGTAGGTATTTTAGCCATCCATGATCTCAATCACCTAAAAATATGACTTAGTTTTTACCCCTTCAATGTTCACTTCTATTTTCTCCAGCGAGTCGATAGGATATATTATGTATTGATTGTCCAGCCTAAGTTAAATGGGGGACCACATTAACTTTGGCTTTTCCATCAAATTCCAGGATTTACTTGAAAATATGTTCACATCGGATCCCAGATCCAACTTGAAACCATAAATATCATAACTTCTAAATTCAGCTGTCATTTTGAACTCTCTTTCGATGTGTCTTTGTTTTCTCACTTGGTGCACATCCCTTTTTGGAAGTGGGGCAGATATAGCCACATTTGTTTCTTCCTCCCCCATACATATTATCAACATATATGTCAACTTTCTTGTAACATTAGGATCTCTTAACAATTTCAAACAACAATTTAAGAAGTCACTTACTTGATCTTTTGCTTGTCCCTCATGACTAGTTCCGCACTGTGTTGCTTCTTGCGTTGTGAATCATATCTCTACGTGCATGTGCTCCTCTATTTATTTTTTCTTGGCCCATCATGCCTCTTCCTGTATGTGGGATTCTTCCAACGACCTTTGCATCACACATTGTATTTCTTCGAACACACGAGATTCCTCCAATGATTTTTGTGTTGTGTTCTGCAATTATTCACGATCTTGGGCCTCTTCTAAGGATATTTGTGTTGGACATTGCACCTCCTTGCACACGTGGGATTCCTCTAACTACCTATGTGTCACACCTTGTAGTTCTTCACATTCTCTCCCCTCCTCTACAGTCCTCTATGTGTCGTGAAAAAGCTACTTGTGTTGTGCAATGTTAGACTTGGGATTATCTTGCATGAATTTTCTATTCTTCCCTTCTACTTTCTGACCAAAGTTTTCTCCATGCTATAAGCCCATTCCCATTTTAATTCCTCTTTGGTTTACCACCCTAACATCATCTTATTCATATTTATTTTGATTCCTACATGTCTCTGTAGTCACCATATTACAATGTGCCTTCTTCTCTTTCCACTTCTTCAACAAGTCAGGGAAATATTCAGTGGCATTCTTTGTACTGTAACAATACCCATAGAGATCATGCAGTTTGGTGAAAATTTGGAAATGTGTCCCACCTTGCCACAATTAAAACAAGTGGGTGGTCTTACTCCACCTCCACCATACCCTCATCCTCTACCTCATCCATATCCTCATTGTTGTTGGAGTTACTTCACACACACCTATGATTTATTTTTCCTAAGGTTTTTCCTTGTTTATTAGTCATAATTAGTCCTTATCTAGTATCCTATATTTTAGGAGAGAATATTCCACCTGGAGAATATTCTCTTCAGTTGACACTTCAGTTTGACTAGTTGAGTTGAGTCTAGATGTTGCATTGATTTTGTCACCATGAAACATTGATATCATCAACATGATAATGCGCACTTACCTTGATTCCTTGATATACTAATCACTACACTCTGTTTCAATCAGTTAACTGAAGACCGATTGACTAGTTAACTCAACTAGGTGGCAGTTCACTCCCGTAACTTCCTAAGAGACTAGACTAGGTGGCAGTTTACTCCCGTAACTGTTGGTGTGTGTCCATATCACTCTAGACCACCACTATGGGTCATTATTTACTCATGTATCCTATATATATTGTAAATTATTCACTCGTTGAGTGTGGAATACGGTTAATGAGAATTTTGTCCTTCTTTCTCTCCTTCTTCTTCTTTCTCCAATTCTCTCTGCAAATGTGTGTATTATTGTTTATATAGATATATTATGTGTAGTTTCAACACATTTACATGGTATCATAGACGACGGACTACTAAGCAAAAGCTACACAACACATTTTTACAGGTACTAAAGATTCAAGAATGCAGAAAATATGGAATATATGTTTTACTCACCGATAATACTTCTCACGCCTCATAACTATTTGGAGTGGAAGCCTAAGATTCTACTTCTTCTTAGAAGTAGAGGCTTATACCAAATAACCATGTCAATGGAAGTAGAGGTTGATTCCACCAATGAGAAAAATGACTTTCTCAATAGACAAGATATGGCCATAGGATTTATCTTATTGTCTATTTCTCCATAAATTCTCCATCAAGTATATGAAGAATAACAAGAATCAAATCCAAATGAATTATGGACCATATTGGAGGTTCTATTTGGGAATAACGAATATTGTGAAGATTTCATGCAGGAGGTTGAACAAATAGAGCCAAAAGAGAAGCCATCAGAAGATCAATCCTCTTATTATGAAGAGTCTTCTACAAACATTTTTTCACAAATTTGTGTTCCATTAATTGAAGATGATGTCTACTCCATTTCAGATTTGTTTTCTAAATTTCATGTGGAATATGTATGGCATGCATCTCAAGAGTCACATGCAGACACGTTTGCATGCACCATGCATGCATCTTAGGAAACAAAAATGGATCCATGCACATCAGACTCAATTCTCATATTTTCTGAGAAAAATTTGAAGAAACAAAATTGGATATTTGAATTCCTCTCCAAAAAATATCCAATTTCAGAAAACAAATCGTCTAAAATGGAGTCCGGCAAGTGAAGTTATGATCATTTTAAAATCAACAAAATTTCATCGTTTTTTTCTGGAAACGGTCGCACGGTTTTTGAAAGTTTCATCCAAAATTTATTTGGATATTATTTATTACAAGAAGAGAAAGTGGATATCTGTGGACATATCAATGGTGCATCTACTTCATCAGATCCATGTAGACATCTACATCTTCAACAAAATCTTCAACGAGCACAAACTTGGACAGTTGCAAGGTCTTCTTAGAGTGAAGGACAAGGTTGATTAGCAATTGCTTTTTGTTCCTTCTCATTTTTTTTATGCATTGTAATTTGAGGGGGGGGTTCCCATGAGGTTTTCCCTCTTTCCTCACTTTATTTCAGTGTATCTTTTGTATTTGGGTACCTAACATGGCCTTGTTGTCAGGACCCATTGTTTATTTTCACCATAGTGATGTTCAGGGGGGTGTTGGAGTTACTTCACACACACCTATGATTTATTTTTCCTTGTGTATTAGTCATAATTAGTCATTATCTAGTCTGCTATATTTTAGGGGAGAATATTCCACTTGGAGAATATTCTCTTCAGTTGACACTTCAGTTTGACTAGTTGAGTTGAGTCTAGATGTTGCATTGATTTTGTCACCATGAAACATTGGGATCATCACAATGATAATGCGCACTTACCTTGGTTTCATCACTAGAATGGTGCATTACCATTGATTCCTTTATCTACTCATCACTACACTCTATTTCAGTCAGTTAACTGAAGACTGATTGACTAGTTAACTTAGCTAGGTGGCAGTTCACTACTGTAACTTCCTAAGAGACTAGACTAGGTGGAAGTTTACTCCTATAATTGTTGGTGTGTGTCCAGATCACTCTAGACCACCATTATGGCTCATTATTTACTCATGTATCCTATATCTATTGTAAATTATTCACTCTTTGAGTGTGGAATACGGTTAATGATAATTCTTTCCTTCTTTCTCTCCTTCTTCTTCATTCTCCAATTCTCTCTGCAAATGTGTGTATTATTGTTTAGCTAGATATATTATGTGCAGGTTCAACACATTTACAATTGTGGACCTCCATGGTATCCTCATTTATCTATGTCTCTGTGGTCGTCACTTTTCTTCTATTCCTAGACACAAAATCCATCATGAGTGTGGTCTTGCATCAATTGAAGCAACCGACAGTTGTTCACATCGTGTCCCATGGATTTACAGAACTCACAAAATGAAGTATGCATAGTCTTCTGGTATTTATGTAGTGTTGGTAATTAGGTAGGGATATGTCCCCATTGTCTGCAAATATAACACCACTCGGTATGAGGCCTAGTTGGAAATGGATTCATAACACCTATCTTCAAGTAGTTTCCCAATGTAGGACATTCATCCCAGTGGTGACCTTCCAATTGGAACGTAGTACACCATACATACTCATGCATGCCATATCCTTAAATTGCATTGTAATATTTGCAATACAAGACTACACTTGTTCCAGTCTTATTGATGTCTCTCCACCTCCTGGCATAGCTTCCAGGAACATCACAATCTCTATAGCCTTTGCCTAAGTAGTCACCTTCTGTTTGGTGATCTTGACTCGGATATGGGGTAGAATGTTGGAACATCAAGTATTTATGGTTCATCACACATCTCTTGGGTTCAATTGGTCGAGAGTTCAACCTACATCTGGATACAGTCGGTCACGAAAATGACTAACACACCACACCAGTTGGTCGAGTAGTCGACATGCCTATCGATGAGACAGTCGACCAATGGTCGAAGATAGTCAGGAAGTGGATCAAACAAACCCACAAATGAATACAAGTTGGATGCATAGGTGGTCGGGTCTATTCTTGTCAATTCGACTCGACAAAGAATATCTTGTGGAGTCAACTTTAATTGTTGACAGTAACATGTGGACAAGATATTTCGGATTATATGGAAATCGGTTAGAACTCTAGGATATAAAAAGAGACCCCTTGGGTAATTATCAAGTATGCAAATTACAATTGTGCAAAAGATAATGTAGATCAAGATGTGAAACATGCACTGTGATGTTTTGATCACAGTGCACTCTTCTTAAGTGTTGTAATGGTGCCTTTAGACACCACCTCATTTTTTGAAATTTTTATTCCTCTTGATTATACATTGTACGATGTCCTCTATTTCATATCTTGTTCCACCCTATTCTCCAACATGGTATCAAAACTGATGGTTTGAAAACCTCGACCTGTTATCTGCAAACCTTGTTGAGTTGGATCTGTTGTGTGATTGACTCTAGGCCCGTGGTTTGAAAAATATTAGTCTGTCTAGATATCGAATATGATTTCGAATATTGATCCTATTGTTTTGAATAGATCAAATTATGTAGTATGGGCACTAGATATGGAAACCCTATTGAAGAGTAAAGGACTATGGAAATCTACCAAGGTGTCGATTCCAGATCCAATAGATGATCAATCCAAGTTCATTTTTTATGGAAATAAGGATGAGGTTGTGGGGTGCATCACGACCTACATCTTGTGGGAGATTCATTTTCACCTCAGTGGAATCGACTGTCCTCATCAATTATAGAATAAGCTTAAGACCTTTTTTGACCGAATCAATGAGTGCCACATTCTCTTGATCCTCATTCCTTTGAGAGAATGGAAGAGTATTTGGCACCTATCAAGGAACTCTAGCTGAATTTGCGCGAATGTGGAAAGAACTTGTTAGCACATAATTTGCAATGATAATTTTTTTTATCTTCTCCAAAATTCTATTGGGTCAAAAAGGTTTGTATGGGTCAGTTTGCTTTTGGTTTGGTCTAGTCTATTTTCAATAATATAAAACTTTGTAATGAGTCTTAAGAAGTGTTTTCCATGATTCAAAGTTAGGTAAAAAAATTATTATGTTCTACGAAAATATTGGCTTTCTAGCATCAAAGTGACAGGGTCAAATATCATTACCTTTATTGAAGTTTTGAACATCTGATAGAGAATTGTTGCTACCGGAAGTTCTACATTAGGGTTTAAAGGGTAATTAAAGGTTATATTTATGTTGAATAACTTGTGCACATATTGGATGGTGAGTAATTTAAAAAATTATCATATGATGGTACATCCCAAGATTGACAATTATATCCTCCGACAAATCATAATTAATCTTTGACATGTCAATTTCAAAATTCAGTAGCCACACTGCCCAATCACTGTAATGATTATGCATTCCTGATATGACCTCGATGTATACTAGTTGCATTTTCTAAAATGATGAATTTTTGGTGTCGTTTTCTTACCTAAACTGTAATTCTATTCACTATTTCCTTCCAACTTTCATCTTAGCAAGTTAGAAAGGTAGAATTCTCAGCTTGTAGGAAATGGGTAAAGGAAGAAACATTGTATAAGTGGAATGAGAAGGTGTCGACCTGTTGGAATCCTATTCTAATTTCACTGCAAAAATATTAATTTTGGAGAAGGAAATTTCTCTAGAAGATGATTCGAAATTTTGAATACCGAACTTCTAGTAGTGACTTCAACGCAGGAAAGATAAAAAGCGCTACTGAAACTTCTGAGGATGACAATTTTTCATATGCAACATATCTAGAAAGTTGTTTATCCTATTACCGACACTCTTTCATATGTGTATCTACTTTCTAAAGTTTGTATATGCCGAGATTGGATCGAGATCTAGAATAGGAGGTGGTCAAAAGGAAAGACTTAAAAAATGGATCTGGAACTAAAAATCAGATTTCATGCTCCAAATCAGGAAATCCAATTATGATGTCTATAGATACTATTTATGTTTCTAAGTTAGGTTCAGATCCATTTATTTTGGATCTTAGCTTTGTTTTTTAATTAATGTTGTATCTATAAAAGGTAGAATGAAAACTGAAAAGAGGGTTGATTTTTTTTCCAGTTAACTGGTTGTAAAGATATATCTTATATACAGAACTGTAGACTTAATTAATATGTTTCATTAATGAAGAAATCTTTTGATTTTAACATCATATTGTGTCTCTTGTGTTTACAACCCTTTTCTTTCCTATTTGCATGAGATGATTATTGATGTAGCATACATTAATGGTCAATGAATTATAGACTCTTGAACAATAAAACTTTACTGTGATTGCCTATATTTTATAAGTTTAATTCAAGTATTTCAGTTCATAATTAGAAATATTTTCTGGTTATATAATATTCAACATTGTGAATTTGTTAATTGAACAATTTTTGAAATTAATATATTTACATTTGTGCTTCTCCTTTCTTCCCTCTTTCACCCTTTAATCCAAATTTTATGAATTTTTACCCCACTTTCCTTTAATCCATCAGATGTAGTAAATGAGTCTAAGAGTCACCATTTATTTTACATCCCAACCCCTATTATTTGATCTACCAACCAAAATAAAAACTATCATCTTTTGAGGTGCCTAAGATTTACTCTATTGTAGTCAAGAGTAAACTCTAGGATCTAAGATATTTTTGGTGTATTTTTCGAGGAGTGGAGGAATGAATTATCTTCCATGGGAATATGACAGCGAATAAATGTGATTCTTGATGGTGAACAAGGATCAACATTGAAGATTGACTGTATATTTTTTACCTAGTGACTCCATTGTAGATGTTATGGCTCCTAAAAGAGAAGTGACAAAACATAATTTTGAGCTTGCCAAACCTTCATCATCATCTGCACCTTCAGTAAAGAAAGAAACCATAGTAAATTTGAGTCCTAATGTAGTTCCAACTATATCAAATCCATAAAATATGTTATGGAAATCAAATCTTATTCAAGGTCAGTCATCATCATCTACAGGTAAGCCTTTACCTAAAGAATCAATTCCTATTCTTGAAAAGGTAGTTGATGAAAAAGTCGCATTAGAGGTTGTTCCTTTAGAATAATATACATATAAAGTAATAAATCCTTTCCCTTAACTTATTAAATATGAAGATGAGGATGAATCATTTTTTCTAGGAACACCCATCAAAGATCTACCTAAGTTTACTAAAGAGGAAATAGAGAAAATCCTATCTTCACCTTTTCCTTGGTTTTGCATACCTGAAACAGTTAAACTTGAGACACATCTTTTTAATAATCCTATAATTATAGAATATTTTTTTAAATCTGAAGAAGCTTGTCCCCAACAATATGTATATTCTACATCTCCCCCATTATCTCCTTCTAAATCTCAAATAACAGTTGTACCACCAATGCTTCCAAATCCACCAAACATAATGGATGTTATTATTGTTGCTCGGTATGCACCTTTGGTTTTACCTCATAACTTAAATTCTTTTCCAACTAGAGATTCCATGAAGTACTTACCTAGATTCAATAGAGAAGGGGATGTCACTATTGAGGAACACCTATCATCTTACTACAATTTTGCAGAAACTTTTAGTATAGAGCATGTTGATTTTTGGATGAGATTCTTTGTCTAGAGCCTAGATGGAGAAGTGAGAAATTGGTTTAGAAGTATTCCTACAAATTCTCTTCCCAATATTGAAGTTTTAGATGAAACTTTTCTAAGACAGTGGGGGGACAAAAAATATTATTTGTATTATATTGCTAAGTTTGGAGCCTTGAAGAGAAAAAACGGTGAATTTGTGTCATATTTCACTAAAATATTTAACAATATGTACAAAAAAATCCCAGCTAAGATCAAACCGCTAAAACTTCTACCAAAATCACCTTTTCCAATGCATTTGATGTTGAGTTTTCTTTAATATTAAGAAAAAGAATATCTACTACTTTAAGTCTCATGCAAGAGGAAGTTGTGGAAGTGGAGGAAAACATTATAGTTGTTGAGAAATTAAAATCGAGTCCCGACAGAGACAGAAATAACATACATAATATGTTCCTTCTTCTTCCAATGCACCATCCGTTGACCCAAAATTGAATAAATGTCTAAAATGATCAAAATTTTGACATCATAACTAGCTAGGATGAAAATGGAGGGAAAAAAAATGAAAAAAATACTTGCTCAGGATGATGGGAATAAAAATCCAAAACAATATAGGACACCAAATAATGCCCCACGAATCTTGTAGAGTGAAAGAAGGAACAATGAGGATCAAAGAATCCAACCCCCTTTCCAAAACAATGTAGTTGAAGAGGTAGAAGAAATTGATGACTCTGAAGATAATCCTAAAATTAATTTTAATGATGGAGAGATATATTCTAGTCATTTGACCCAATATGAATATGAATATTCTTTAGTATTAAACTTACAATATGAGAACAAAGAGGAGCGAGAAATCTTGAAAAATGATCCATAGAAAAAATATGACTTGAGACCCAGGAAAAATGGAACAAAGAAAAATCCATAACATAGATTAAGAAAGAAAATGTTCCAGCTAAATAGGGGCCAATTAAAGATGCAAGGAATAAACCATATCAACATGTTATCAAAATTGGCATTGCAGAGATAAAGGAGATAGAGAGACAATTGACTCCTTTTAATTTGGAGAATGAAATTGGAAATATTAAAATACATGTGCCTCGTGTAGAGTTAATGAAGGATAGGTCATTTAAGGATTCTATTTTGAAGATTTTACAGTCTCCTGCATCTGTTGTTTTCTCAGACATAGTAAAATTGCAGGATGAGAATCCTACTATCATGATTGGTACACATATTGAAGAAAAAAATGAATCATCACCACCATTTTATATATGATTGAATGTACTCGACAAAATTTTGCACAAATGTCTCATGGATTATGGGGCCTCTCATAACGTAATTCCAAAGGTATTTATGGATGAGTTGGGATTGAATATCACAAAACCCTATCATGATTTGTATTCTTTTAATTCTAAGAGGTTCAAATGTTTATGACTTATAAAGGACTTGGTAGTGACATTGTCTCAACTTCCTATGAAAAGTGTTGTCATTGATATTGTAGTTTTTGATATACCACCAAAGTTTGGAATGATTCTATATAAATCTTGGGAGAATAAGGTAGGAGGATCTCTACAAATGGACTTGACATATTCTATGATTCTTATCTTTGGAGGAGAGCATAGAAAGTTGTATATAGAAGTTTGGTTGGCTTATATAGCTAGTGATCATGATAACCCAAAAAACAACCCTATTTATGTAGTAGATGATGAAATTGGTTCTTATATATTACAAATTAGTGGAAATGCTCCAGAAATGAATACAAGGCTTGCCTATAAATAGAAAAAAGGTATGGAAAATGTTTTTTGATGGCTCATATTCTAGAGAAGGATCTGGTGTTGGGATTGTGATTGTGATTGTTTCTCCTTCCAAGGATGTTATATATTTATCATATAAGATTGAATTTGAGACCACTAATAACATTGTAAATTATGAAGCTCCGTTGTTAGGGTTGAAAGTTGCTAAAGACACATGAATTGACAAATTGGCAGTTTTTGGTGACTAAGAGTTAGTCATTCATCAAGTTATAAATATTTATCAGACCAAGTAGCCAAGACTAAAGCAGTACACAAATGAGGTATGTGACATGGTTGAGAATTTATTTTTGGATTTAAAATTTATATTTGTTCATAGAAGTTTCAATCAACAAGAAGATTCATTGGAATTGGCATCTAACAACTTCAGGACTCCCTTGTGTCCCAAATTAAGATACAAAGTTTTTAGTGATAATTGACAAATTGGCATCAATCCCAGATAATGTCAAACAATGGCAAGTTTTTAATGATGATTGTGAATTGAAAATATTTTTAGAATCAATAGAGGATTTTTCTGCATCTCACATAGATCAAGATGAAGATATAGGGGGAATTCAAAAGGACAACAATTTTTTGACTATGATTGCAAATCATGAAATAATTGAGCTAAAAATAAATCATATTCCTAAAGGCCTAGTCCCATTAGAAATATTGTTTGACATAAATGATGTTTGTTTGAAACCTTCTATTCAGTATCTAGAGGAGAAATTTGTTAGCTGCAACATAGGGACTGAGCCAGAACCCAAACTTGTTAAGCTTTCAAAATCATTTATTGATGATATGAGACAGAAATATGTTGATTTGATAAAATATTTTTCATATGTATTTTCATGGACATATAAAGACTTAAAAACCTACGATACCAACATCATTGAACACAAAATTCCTCTAAATAATAACACAAATCCTTTTAAGAAGAAATTAAGACATGTTAATCATGTGTTGCTTCATGTGATTGAAAATGTGAAGAAATCGTTGGATGTAAAGATAATTGTGCCTTTAAGATATTATAATTGGATTGCCAATTTAGTACTTGCGAGAAAGAAAACTGGGGAGATTAGACTCTGTGTGGATTTTAGGAACCTCAACATATGTTATTTAAAAGATAAGTATCCATTACCCAATATGGATTACATTCTACAAAGGTTTCTGGGTGCCTATAGAATCTCAATGATTGATGGTTTTTCTGGATACAACCAGGTATCAATACCTGAAGAAGATAGGGATAAAACATATTTCACTACACCTTGGGGTACTTTTATGTATGATAAAATTCCCTTTGGCTTGATGAATAAAGGGGAAACATTTCATAGGGAAATGGACATTTCATTCATAGGAGAGAATGATAAATTTATTGTTATCTATTTAGATGATACAACTATATTCTCCACGTATGACGAAGAACACCTACAACATCTCAGGAAAACATTCAAGAAGTGAAGGAAATATGGGTTTTCATTGAACACTAAGAAGTCTCACTTTGCCATGACATATGGTAAACTCCTTGGCCATGTTTTATCTCCATGGGGAATAATGATTGATTCATCCAGAGTTGAAGCCATACAAAATATTATCATACCAAGGAACAAGAAGGAGATACAATCTTTTCTAGGTAAGATCAATTTCCTAAGAAGGTTTATTGCCAATTTTGCAGAGATTGTAAAATTATAATTGTCATGCTTAGGAAATATAGTGAGATTAAATGGAATTTGGAAGCGAGAAACTATTTTCACACTATCAATCAGGCCCTTACTGAGGCATCGGTTTTAATCATCCCATATTATTCCAAGGAATTTATGGCATTCTATTTTTCTTCTGAGGACACTATAGATTTTGTAATTTTGCAAAAGAACTCTGATGGAATTGAGCAACCAATTGCATTTTTTATCATGGAATTAAGAGATGTATCATTTAAGTACAACATCATTGAAAATCATGCATATGCTATGGTAAAAGAATTAAAATCCCACAGAACATATAGTTTGTATTCTAAAGTGGTTTCTTAAGTGCCCAAAAATACTATGAAGGAAATTTTAACAAATCTTGACAGGGATGGAAAAAGAGGCAGGTGGATTGATAAAATATTGGAGTGTGAGCTAAAGATTAAACCTACCAAGTTGGTTAATGGATAGAGTTTGGAAAGGTTGTTGGCAGAGTAAAACTATAAAGCTCTTGGAATAAATTATATTTTCTCAGTTGATGGAGTTTCTCAGAATGTTGGAGATAATTTTTAGGTGCACCAAAATTTTTATAAATCATTATGGTATAAGGATGGTGTATATTTTCTACAAAATTTTCAAGCTCCACTTGATTTTGACAAAGAAAAAGTAAGATATTTAAAATAGAGTGATGGAAAATATTGTATCAAGAATCAATCTTTATTTTGGAAGGACCCTCGTGGAATGTTACTTAGATGTATTGATGAAGAAGAATCCCACAAGGTAATTTCATAATTCCATAAAGGTGAGTGTGGAGGTCATCATTTTTGGAAGGCCACAACATATAAAATTTTGAGGGTTGGTTATTATTGGCCCACACTGTTCACAAATGTTTTTTCTAAGGTTAGGGCTTGTGTTGAGTGTCAGATATTTTCTGGAAGGAATAAATTTAAGACCCTACCTTTGAAGCCTATTGTGGTGAATGTTCCTTTTCAGTAGTGGGGAATGGACCTTTTAGGAAAGATACATCCTCAATCAAGTGGACAACATAGGTGGATCCTCTGATCCAAGTGGATATCGGTGGCCACCCACCTGTTCCAACTTCCAACTGGCTCATTTGGACAATTTTCAGTTCAACATGTTTTTCTATAGTGGGGAGATTTCTTTGTAATTGTTGGTTATGTACTTATAGGGCTATCTTGAAGCCCTAGATAAAATCTAAGAGGATATTCGTGGCCACCCACCTATTCCAACTGGATTATTTTGTAAGTTTTCATGTCATTGCATCTTTTTGTACTTCCAGGTCTATTTTGGGGCTCTAAACAATGCTTTCTTGGCTTGACATAGTCAAACTCTAGATATAGTCGAATTTTGATGGCATAATATGTAGTTCTAGAAAATACATTTCCAAGGGGTTGTCACGTGCCTAAAACAAAGATCATATTCAAAATTTACGACCCCAAGAAGTTATATACTAACTTACCCCAATGGGGCCCACGTAAATTTTGGTGCTTCATCTCCCAGGGTTAGATTTTTGGATGTCTAGGGACTTTGAATTCATGTTTATCATAAAAATTCCTTCAGGGCCTCATTGTAATCATTTTCTTGCAAATGAGCATAGTCGTCACATCTCTTCTCATAGATGAAGCTGCCGCCATTCTTGCGAGTCTTGCACTCTGTAATTTTACAGTCTTTGTACATTTCTTTCATTAATAGAAATCTTGTATTGTTGTATCTCTCTATTTCTGGAAATTCTTATGAGTATTTCATTATAATATCTCTGCTTTAATTTCATTCTGAAAATAATTCATATCAGTGGTATCAGAGAAGGATGCTCTTGATTGTTTTATAGTGCATGTCCCCGACGAGGTTTGAGTATATCAAGTTGGGTCTCGAACTTGTCTCTCTTAAGGAAAATCCCTCTCACACGCCCAAGAAACCCTCTATGGTGGAAGAAACGAAAAGTGGTGGAGTACAAGATTCTATTAACTTGTTACTTGAGAAAGTTGTCGTGCAACAAAGGGCCAAAATGATGGAGAATGTTTCCCACATCCTTCAACACTTTTTGATAGAAACATGCACATATTCATCAAGCATCCACTTTGGAGGAACCTCTCCCTTCAAGGTACGAGTTAATTTTTATATTCCCTTATTTGAAGGTTAGATAGATGTAGATGTGTTAAGAACCAAACATCAATATAGCATAGAAAAACCTCAGGAAAAGTACTCAATGCCTTGAAAAAGAGATAATTTTAGATAACAAGCCTCTTCGAGGGGGCAACCTCCTTTTACCCCACTTAAATGTTCAAGTACCAGATGATTCAAAATGAAAATGTCTCCTTGGTATATAAAGGAGACTAGGAGGTATAATTACAACTAATGGCCTAAAGCCGACATAAATAAAATAACATTACTAATATAATATGCCCCAATTAAGGGGTAATGAGCCAATATTA